>JAPMOB010212134.1:0-15062 GCA_029875015.1 Lepomis gibbosus | reverse complement strand
AAAACAGCCTTTTCAATTATTTTACTTAAAAATGGGAGATTTGATATGGGCCTATAATTGTTCATTAGTGAACTGTCTAGCAGCTAAACCAATGGTGCCCCCATGTTTGAAAAAACAGCCTGCTGGGGCCTTTCCAGTGGTCAAAACATGATAAATTCCCCTATAGGTGCCATTACAGTGAACAAAATGCAATCCAGTGCCATATACTGTACAGCACATAGCTGGTGCCTTTTTTATTTTTTTGCCCCAGCCCCTCCTATAGCCCGAGTCCACCACTGAATTCAGAAGTTACAGAGTCTTTCTTTAAATAGTCTATTACCTTCATCAGCCACTATTGATGACCAATAGGAGCAACATTGAGTGATCAAATTACATTACAAACCACTGTGCTATAGTGGTAAGTTGTGTTACATTTTCACATTTAAGAAGCGAAGGCTAGCTAACTTAACTAGCGATCTATCAGAAATGCCTCATGTAGATGCCAAATACTGAGTATAGAAATGCTTTTTGCTGATTATGGGAGGCAATTCAAGTGACATGGAGCAGTTAGGGGAAGAAAATGATGCTGCTGATGATAAAAGGCTTAAAACATGTTGTGTTCTGCATGTTTTTTTTTGTTTTAAAAAAACATGAAGTCGGAATAACATTGTAATAAAGTCCAAATGTATCAAATATGATACAAAACAAAACTCATATAAGCAAAGGGCCATTCATTTTTTATTTTAAATTTACTAAAAGCATTAGGTTTAATAACCACTCCGTATTCCAAAAAATAGAATTTTCTGACAATTGTTTGATGGTTCAGGCTTTACAGAGTTAACAATGGAAAAGGAATTTTGAAAGCCACCAATTTTAGTACTTGGAAGAGTAATTGCTGAATAGTTGGTATCAGTGATACACGGTATATCAACAATTTGAAAAACTGTTACACGCTGCAACAAGCACAGTATAATAAGACAGTCCAATAACATTTTATCTCTTTAAGTATAAGCAAAACAGACACATGCCTCATATATTTGTTAGACATGGCTCTCAAAACAGTGTAATCACAGTGTCCACGCTGGCATGTTTTTCCAAGGGCCAGACACAGCTCGCTCCATCAGGTTACAAAGAATTCTGCCAAAACACCAAATGAGTGAGGTCCTGCTTTTGTGTCACTGAACAGGGCTGAAGAGGTCCATGTGGGTGTTTTATTCCATGTGCAAGTAGGTTTATCGGTGCGGGTGTGTTTGCTATGGTTTCCCTGTCTCTGCAGTATGTGTGTACTAAAGTACACATGATGATTTGTGTGCGAGACCTTGTACATGCAAGCAATTGTGTATATGTGTGTATCTATTTGTGTGTATATGTGCACCATATCCTGTCTCTCTGCAGGGATCCTTCCTGTCTTCCTCAGCAAACAAACAACAGCGCTGCCAAAGGAGTCTGCAGTCCCACCAGAGAAATCCTCTGTGGGACTGCCTGACATTGTTAATCTTAAAATACAAAAGAGACGTGCAACTGTAAATGATTTTCAATACTTTAATACTATTTGCAAAAAAAGGTATGATGTATTCCCATAGTTTTGTAAAAAAATAAAACAGATATATCCCCAAATCCAAATCCATGATAAAAAATTATCCACTATGAGCCAAGAGGATAAATTCATTAATTTTATATCTTTTATCCTGGACAGAGGTGTGGAAGCCATGTCCATATAGACACTGAACCCTGTGTCCTTGGCAGCAGCGCGGGAGAAAGTAAAAAATGAATTTTGGTTGAAATATTGATTTGACTCAAGTTTGTGCTGAGCTTTCTTGTTTTTTGTATAATCCAGTAAAGATTTATGAGCGCGGGCTGTGTGTGGCTCTCAACAGGGGTTGGTTTCAAGTTGCTGTTTTTGCACTGAATCAAAACAAACAGAAGAAGTCACAGAAGTCAGAAAACATTTCATTACAACCCAGCAAGGCGTATTAACTGCTCACTGAGAAGCACTAATGGAACTTAATATCCCTTTTCAAAGACTTTGTAAAATTGATATACTGTAAAATATAGACAAAGCTATCACTGAATCAGGTAATCCTGGCACTGATCAGAGAAACTACTGCAAGTAACATCTGTTGTATATTCACTAAATTCCAGGCCCACGAGCAGTTTGTGGAACCCAAGCTCGAGGCTGTGAGGGAGAACAACGTGGAGCTGGTCCAGGACATCCTCAAGGAGCTCAGCCCGTTAGCACACATGAGTCAGACAGCTGATGAGCTGGTCCGCATCTTGAAGGAACCTCATTTTCAGGTGTGGAGGGACAGGGCTTACATCTCACAGCAGGCTGGAGCTTTAATTAACAGGCACTCAGGCTAAATCTTTGATTACTTTTCAAAGTGATGTTTGTGCTTAATGATGCGTGAGGTGCTAGCATGGATTAAATTGATTTGGCACTACAGTAGATTATGTGTTTCATTCCATGTAGGGTCTGACAATAGCTCTGCAGACCAGAGCAAGAACAACTGATTTGTGCAGCATAGCATGATTCTGTTACCATCTTTTCTGCAGTTCCTGTAGTGGAAAGACATGACTATTTGTCACTGCCATCATCAATTCTTGTGTAACCTGTTGTTCTGCTCACAGTCCCTCCTGGAGACCCATGATTCTGTGGCGTCCAAAAACTATGAAACCCCTCCCCCCAGCCCCTGCTCCTTCATGGACGCAGCCCTCAACAACCAGCCTGTTCCCCCAGATGCAGTCAGGATGGTGGGCATCCGCAAGGTGTCCGGCGAGCACCTGGTAAGTCTTCCCAGCAAAGGAGAAAACCAATGAAATCGCTGAGGCAGGATAAATGGTATGATTTGTGTTTCATTAGCAGCTCATGCACTCACTATGAGTGTTTTTGTAGCATTATTAAAATGAAAAACATTTACATCTATAACATTTTTCAGCTCAAAATAGGGCCGAATTCTCTGCAGTAGTTGACATGTTTATTTATATAAAAGACTGTGATACTTTTGTATGGTCAAGGGTTATTTGACCTTACTTTAGGTTTGCTACCACCATGTAGGAAGTTACTTGTGCCTCAAAATCCAAATTATATCAAAGTTGAGGAAGTTTTACTTAAATTTTTGTGAGGAGTTCAAATTTGTGTGTGCGTGAAATGGATTCTGTGTTGTTGTCTGAGTCTAGTTAGCCCACTTAATAAATAATTATTACATTTTGACTGTACCTGTGTGTGTGTGTGTGTAGGGAGTGACGTTTCGAGTAGAGAGTGGCGAGCTGGTGATTGCCAGGATCCTCCATGGCGGCATGATTGACCAGCAAGGTCTGCTTCATGTGGGTGACATCATCAAGGAGGTGAACGGCAAAGAGGTGGGCAATGATCCGAAAGTGCTCCAGGAGATGCTGAAGGAGGCAAGCGGCAGCGTGGTACTGAAGATCCTGCCCAGCTACCAGGAGCCACACACACCAAGACAGGTCAGCAGGGGGTGGATAAACAAATCAAATCAAATACCTACCTTTCAGCCAGTCATGATTCTTGCATATTATTTATGTGTATTTTAGTGAGTTGGTGGAAGATCCTTTACTTCAGTAAAAGTATCAATACCACACATAGACTGTATATAAGAAGTGGACGAGGTCATCGTGATGTCCCCTGTTGGTTTGTGGACTGCCGTTTTGAAGCCTCGAGTTTGGCCGATAGGCCACCACCATGTTCATATTTTGCAGCCAGCGTCACCAGTAGTGACCATATTTGGTTGAGACGGTGGAGCTAACGGCCATGTGTGGCGCTAGCTAGCTTGCTTAGCTAGGTGCATTTATAAGCCAACTCCTAATAGGAGTGCCGTGGGTACAAGTCACTCTAGCCTGATTGACAGGTCGCCATGGTTAATGTCTTGTCAATTATAGATAATGAGGCATACTCTGCTTTATGTTCTATTTTCCTCTAAATGGGACCATAATTTACTAAATGAACATCATATTGTACTGAAGAAGACATGAAACTAGCGACTGAGACTATAAACTCATCAGGAAAGTGTTTACTGAGGTAATTATTCAGCTGAGAAGTGGGGTAATTTTACCTTTATTTCTAATAGAGCCAGACTTCTTTTTGCAACTATAAAAGTCACCCCCTGCTGGCTATTCAATAGAATGCAGGTTTAAGGGACTTGCGCGTTTGCATCAGTTTGCTGACTTGATGCTTCCTGCTGGATACCACACTGTAAAAATGCTCCAATGAACGTAAAAGTCCTTCATTCAAACCTTATTTAGATGTATGTAAAGTATGTAAGTGTTATGAGCAAAATGTGCTTGAAGTAACTGTTCAGTGTTTATTAAATATGATGTTTTTGGATTAAAATTAATGTGTATGTTGCGTTTTACTGCTTTAGATGTGTGCTAATTTTACCTAATGCAGTGGAGTAAATATTTGCCTTTGAAATTTAGTGGAGATGTATAAAGTTGCATAAAATAGACGTATAAGTACAAGTAGAGTACAAGTACATTTGTACTTAAGTACAGTACTTGAGTAAATGTACTTAGTTCCCCCACTTCTTGAAGTTCTGAGTAGTTTGACAGGATACTGTCATTCATTCCCTTATGTCTGTAACTTGTGTGCTGTGCCAAGAATCATATATCTGATTATACAGTGGGACATTGTAGATGACATTGGCTATTTGATTATTATACCTGCATTACACTTGTGTCACTTATCCAGATGGAGTGTAATTTTCTGCTTTTACATAATAGATCAAGTCTTCATGAACAAGAAAAAGAGTGATCTTGCAGACACCTCATGACACTGGAGTTGTCTTTTTGAGTTTGTCTTTTTCTCCCTTGGTGGTAAAGTTCATATCAGAAAGATTATGTAAGTTTGCAAAAACGATTGCCGCAATCGTGGCTCTCATTGGGTTGTTCTAGTAAATGAATGCTAAGAGCCAGAGGAGGCTAGTCACACTGACAATGTGACCCAGTTTAGAGTGAAGAAAATAGAAGGGTTATCTTGCCTGGTGATATACTGCCAGTAGGATGGGAGGATAGAGGACGTCAGAGGATGCAGTGTGTATAGCTCGAAATGTCTCAGTGGTAGAGAGGAGAAACACTAGAGCATGAAGAAGCCGTGTCAAATGAATTCCTTACACTAGACCAAAATATACTAGAACATAATCTACAAGAAAATTATGTAAAGAGGGTTTATGTTCCAGGATTATTAGCATAGACGTGCACGAATTTCAAGCATATTGTTGCTTTTTAGTGAAAATATCTCAGGAACTGAAATGTTTATTTTCAACTGGATGAGAGTTCAGTCAGTCGGTCAATCCAGCACTTTGTCCAAACTGTAATATCTTGACAACTGTAGGATGGATTGCCATGACATTTTGTAGAGATATCCATAGTGCCCAGAGGAGGTCTCCCACTGACTTTTCCTCTAGCAGCAGCTGGGCTGACATTTGTGGTTTTGTGAGAAAATGTCTTATGAGCTATTTGATGGATTGACAGGAAATTGGAAGGGGTCATGTTCCCAGCATCCTATGTTCCCCAGATTAATATGGCACATAATGGGAACATGAGAAAGGGTCCTGTGTTCCCCCGTTCTAGTGTTAAGGATATGTGGTTAGAGGGTTACGGAATTTAGGACCTTGGGAAAATGGGACCCTGGGAACATCGATATGCTCCTGATAGGTACGGACCATGTCCTACACAGGTTAAATTGTAATAACTTAAGCTAAATTTTTTGTGATCATGACACTCCCACCACCATGCTTGACTGTAAGCAAGACACGTGTCTTTGTCCTCCTTACCTTGTTGCGGCCACACTTGCTTGAAACCATCTGAACCAAATAAGTTTATCTTGGTCTCATCAGACAACAGGACATGGTTCCAGTAATCCATGTCCTTAGTCTGCTTATCTTCAGCAAACTGCATCATCTTTAGAAGAGGCCTCCTTCTGGGATGACAGCCATGCAAACCAATTTGATCCACCGTGCCACGTATGGTCTGAGCATTGCCGGCTGACGCTCCACCCCGTCAACCTCTGCAGCAATGCTGGCTCATACGTCTAATTCCCAAAGACAGCCTCGGGATTTGAGGCTGAGCACATGTACTCAACTTCTTTGGTCGACCATGGTGAGGTCTGTTCTGAGTGGAACCTGTCCTGTTGAAACCCTGTATCAGTGGTGTATTCTAGTTTTTTCTAGTGAGCAAACTGTGATTTTTTACTCCCAGCCTCAAAATCCCCCGTCCCAGCGTGACGTCCCATAAGCGCCACTACCGCCACTAATAGTATGCATGTACATGTAATAGAGAGCATTCTGAAGGACTGCTTTGGCTGAGTGTTATCAACTACGCAAAGACTTTAACAGCCAATGACAGTTACAGGTGGGAAAAGGCGTCACTTTGTGTTCAAATGTGGTGGCGACATTTTAGGGCTCAGATTAGAGTTGTGAAAAAACACTTAGCATATGAGACGGGACAATCCCAAATATTGGGGTCACGAGATCAAGTCTTGAAGATTGTTTATTGATGAGTAGGCCTACATGATTGGGGGGTGTGGGGGTCCTCACATTTAATTTCATGAATTCTGGAGACATTTTCTGCACCAGTTTATGGTGGAAATGTCTCATGTTTAGTGTTAATCACCATCTAACTCAGCTGCATTTAGCCTTAGATGTTATATGAATCTGGTTTTATCAGCTGGCAATTTTCAGTGCACATTTCACAGTGCAAGGTGCAACTATTATTAACAATAATGGAAAACTGAGGCTTTTCAGTAGCAGTAATAAAACTGAACACAGGCCTATGTGCAGTTCTATCACCAAAACTCATTCATTACAGAATATTAGCACTGAGGACACCAAAAGGGGTCCACATCCTCTCAAGCTCACTTATCTTCCAAAAACCATTGTCAAACTTAGGTTATGTACTTTATCAGCTTAAACGCATGAGCCAGCATCCAGGAACTAGTACTGTACACACACACACACACACACACACACACACACACACACACATCCCACATTCATTACTCCACCACATTAACGTTAGTTAACTAGTTCTATGAAATTCAACAGACCAACCTGCGTATCACGTAGACTACACCACTGCGCTGTATGGTCTTGGCCACCATGCTGTCGGTTTCAGGGTCTTGGCAATCTTTTTATAGCCTAGGCCGTCTTTATGTAGAGCAACAATTCTTTTTTTCAGATCTTTTCAGAGTTATTTGCCGTGAGGTGCCATTTTGAACTTCTAGTCACCAGTATGAGGTAGTGTGAGAGTGATAACACCAACACACCTGCTTCCATTTACATTTATGTAGCTTGTAACACTAACGAGTCTAACAACAGGGAGGGAAAATGGCTAATTGGGCCCAGTTTGGACATTTTCACTTAGGGGGGTACTCACTTTTGTTGCCAGCGGTTTAGACATTAATGACTGTGTAATGTGTTGTTTTGAGGGGACAAATAAAAAAATTCCATTTCCAGGTGTTTTTTCCCACTGTTCTACCTGTAAGACCTGTGGAAACGGAGGGCAACAACCAATCCGGCAGAAATGTTCTTAAATTGCTTTTATGTATGAAAACTCGATGCCTTCCCATTTCTGAAGGTTATTTGCTGAAAAGGTGTGCTCTGAGTCATGGCTCTTTCATACTTTTCAAAAGGTACAGATGTTTCTGTAAGAAAACATTTCTACAGTAGATCGTGTTAAGACCTTCGCTTTGTGAGACCAGAGTGTGCAACTGTTTAGTTTTGCGTTTTTGTGGTATCAGCTCCGGATTTGTGCATACTTGAAAAACTTAATAGTGGCAGAGTCTGTCAGAGATGTCAAAGAGTGATTTGGCTGTGCTCACAGTGTAAAGAGCTGTGTAGGTGGATGCTGTATTATGCGGGGAGTTGCGATGATTAGAGCTGCTCCCAAAAAAGTTCCCTCTGAATATAATCCAGCTGTCTTGTGCTTCACGCCTGGAGCTGGGTCATCGCATGGTGACTAAACTCAACTGACAGCTGCCTTTGGCCAGTTGAGACTGTGTGTGTGTGTGTGTGTGTGTGTGTGTGTGTGTGTGTGTGTGTGTGTGTGTGTGTGAGTGTGTGAGTGTGTGTGTATATGTCCATTGTATCATTACAGTGGAATAAGACACACACACACACACACACACACACACAAATCAGTAAGGGCTGACAGCCTTTTTTTATGTTCATGCATCAGTTCAGTACGAGGAAAGGCGTCAAGTGTAGGGGGGATGGAGGGGATGGTTGCCATGGCTACAGATTTTGTCTCTCTCTCTCTTTATTTCTGTGTCTCTCCCTGTCTCTCTCTCTCTCTCTCTCTTTCTCTGTCTGTCTGTCTCTTAGACTCCTTTTCCTGTCAGTGGGGGTTGGGATACAGGGTTTGGTTTATGAGCTGAATCCAGTTGCCTTGAGATGTAGGGAAAGTGAGCTGAGAGATTGAGTAGGCTTTAAGTGTGCGAGACTGTTTCATAGTAATGGACGCGAACTCAACCAATCCATCTATCGCAGATCATGTACTGTTCATACAGCACACCAGAGGCAGCATTGGTACATAATGCAGCCTGTTTATTCAATCACTCACAAATGAATGTTTATTTTTTCAGTCTGACCTGTCTGTTTTGATATCCATCACACTAATTTTACTCATACACTCCCTCTTTTCAACATCTTTATCCTTTCAGGCCTTTGTAAAGTGTCACTTTGACTACGACCCATCCCATGATAACCTGATTCCCTGTAAGGAAGCAGGGCTTAGCTTCAGCAGTGGAGACATTTTGCAGATTTTCAACCAGGAGGACCTCAACTGGTGGCAGGTCAGTTTCCACCACATAAAAAGGTAGTCAACATTTTTGTGCATCAATTGCTTGAGCTAAGACTGAAGAGCTTTTATTCACCTTGTTCGCTCGTTTACCGATTCTTTGTGTGCGCATGTGCGTTTTCCCTCGCAGGCCTGTCACATAGAGGGAGGCAGTGCAGGTCTCATTCCGAGCCAGCTGCTTGAGGAGAAGAGGAAAGCGTTTGTAAAGAGAGACCTTGAGCTCGCTACCACAGGTACGCCTCTCAGCAGCACGAAGCAGAGCAGAGACGCACTTCTCATTATGCAGATTCGACACAGACTCCTCGCCGCACAAACACATGGGCAAGACAACATCTGCTCCTCTCCATATCATACAAACATTTCATCTGGCGCCGGGGCGTTCATCCTCCTCTCACCTCTCCAGTTTGTTGCTCTTGTCAGTGAGAACTGGTAATGAGCATCGGCGTGACTTAGGCCGCCTGAGTCTGCAGGTTATTAAGCAGTGTTTGACATTCACAAACAGTCCCCCCCCCGCCCCCCCACCAAATGGAGTGTTGATAGAGGGACGTTGACAAGACCCCGTAAATACAAACCTGATCAATAATCATCTCTTCTATTATGTGATGCAGAGTGAAAAGAAGCTTTGTTCCTTTAGATTAATCTGCTCTGTATAGAGTCCTCAGCAGCAACAAAACAGGTGGTGAGTCACAGCCCGCCGTATGCCCTTCACTTGTGGAGGAGAGGAAGATGACAGCCCAACTGTACTGCCCTTGGTGCCTGGAAAGGACACATCTGTCTGCTAGCATGCCTTTTACAGATTATACCAACTAAGAGCATGGTTTGAATAAAAGATTTTATCAGGTTATTTTTGGATGTTGAGGTCTGACATTATTGATCAAATTTCTAAATTACCCTTATCTCTAAATTCAGATCTATAAATTAAGATTCATAATAAGGCCTCTGGCTCACAATATTTGTCGTCACAGCTTGATGAGTCGCGTTCTGACATGGATGTGGACAACTGAGCTCATGTTTGCTTCCATGTATGTATCTGTTCATAAGACATTCTCCCCATGGCTAAATAATCTGCCATATTGAACAGACTGCCTAGTCACAGGTGTTCTCTTGGCAGCAGACTGGTTGCATAGACTCTTCAATAATGGTGCACAGTGCCACCTAGTGGTATTGTCTCCCTGTAACCTTCAAAGACTTTTGGATTTATGACCCAGCAGAGCTTTCAAAGACATTTCACCTTTATAGTACATCATTTTAACAGTGACTTTGTTGAAGTGGCTGGCAGAGACAAGTGTTTTTTTTTATTGTGTTTTGTGTGTTGCTGTCTGTCTCAGGTCCTCTATGTGCTGGGATGGGTGGCAAGAAGAAAAAAAAGATGATGTATTTGACTACCAAGAATGCAGGTACTTCAAACTCACCACACAAAGCGTAGAATCACAGTCTCTTGTTTAGCATGAACTGGACAACATGTTAATTTAAGGTTTGTTATGATTAGAATTTGATCGCCATGAGCTGCGGATATATGAAGAGGTTGCCAAGGTCCCACCCTTCAGGAGGAAGACGCTGGTTCTGATTGGTGCACAGGGGGTCGGCCGTCGCAGTCTGAAAAACAAGCTGCTGGTGTCGGATCCCCAGCGGTACGGCACCACAATCCCCTGTGAGTGCACCAATTCATCATCAGACTAATCCACATATTCACACGTCATTTGGTACCTTTGATGTGTTTCTGTTACTGTTACTGTGTTTGCTGTATTTGTTGCATACTGTGTTGATGTTGTCACTTTGTGTGATGGCATATTCCCCTTCTTTTTGAGATTTTATCTTGCATTTTAGCAGTTAGTGTTCACAAAATACAAAAAAATGCTAAATATCTATTTCTGCCTCTATTTATCTTCCAGTCACCTCCAGAAAACCAAAGGTGGATGAGAGGGACGGTCAGCTGTACTCATTTATGACCCGCAGCGAAATGGAGTGCGACATCAAAAATGGTCGTTTCTTGGAGCATGGCGAGTACGACGGGAACCTTTATGGCACTAAGATCAACTCTATACATGAGGTGATAGAAACAGGAAAGATCTGCATCCTGGACGTCAACCCACAGGTAGAGGAAGTTCACATGTGTATGCGTACTTTCGTTCATTTCCTCCCTGCCTTCATTCCTTGCTTCTGTTGCTCTCCCATCTAAACCTTTCTCCATTATTCTTCATGTTTTCCAGTGTAAAGTATTTTAGTATAAAATTCTAGATTCAAACCAATTACGTACGGCTTGTTGCTACCAAAGTATATTCAGGCTAAGCACATCATCAATATTTATCAGAAAGGATATCTTAATAATGACCATTACTCGGCTTACTAACACACATTAACTTGATAAATGTGTTAGATGAAGACGCTGCAGTTGCATTTGAATCAGTTCTTATAATTGGGTGTGTGTTTTAGCTTTTTCCATCACTTGCTGTGCAGCGATGCAGTGATTGTAAGAATGTTTCATATACATTTGTTTTTCTCTGAAGGCTCTCAAAGTCCTGCGGACATCAGAGTTCCTGCCCTATGTTGTGTTCATTGAAGCTCCAGATTTTGAGGTTCTCAAAGCTATGAATAGGTCAGCAATTGAGTCAGGAGTGGTCACAAAACAGATGGCGGTAAGTGTGTGTTCTCATAAAGGCCCAGAAATCCTAGTCTTTCATTCATTTTATGTATGCATGACAAATAGGGTCATGCATAAACATACAGTAGTTGTCCGCCACACACAGTTTTGGTTATTTCACATTAGACATTGCTCTGCTGTTTTGTCTGTGCTTTTGCACTAGTTTGAATTGGGCGGGGCTTTGTTAGTAAAGGGTGATGTCAGGTACTTTTGTACACCAATCAGGATTTGGCAACATTTGGATCAAAATGATGATAGTTTGTGGGTTTTTTGCTTATGTTTCTTTTTTTGATCAAATGTGATCAAACCACACACACACACACACACAGTTGTGATGAAGCAGATTAGTAGAGTTTCATAATAAATTATATCTAAGGATGTTGGAATTTGGATTTTGAGAAGGATTTTGAGAAATTTAACTTTGATCGTTGCTTATTTTGTCATAAATATTTAATATTACTGGGAAATAAATAATGAAAGTCAGTGGCACTACCTGAAATATCTGAAATAGTAAGATTGAAATGCAAGGAAGTTGTATTAGTAATTGGAATACCTAATGTGTTCACTCAGCATAGAGGAATACTAACAAGAAAGTTGCATTCCTACTCTTTAAAAATTATTTGTTAATTTTTAAAGAGTAGGAATGCAACTTTCTTGTTACCTTCAGTTTGCACCAATTTCACAGTTTACTCTGTTCTTCCATCCAAGTAATTGCCTGCTCATTGCATTTATTTCCACTCAGTTGTCTCACTGTCCCGTGCCGCTCCCTATAGGACTCTGAATTAAAGAGGACGGTGGACGAGAGTGAACGCATTAAGCGGGCGTATGGACATTACTTCGACGTCTGCATCATAAACGACGGCCTGGAAGCGGCGTTCCGAAGTCTACGGTCAGCACTGGAGAAACTGTCAACAGACCAGCAGTGGGTGCCTGTCAGCTGGGTCTTCTGAAAGTCACAGCTCACCAGCATGGTGCCAGGGCCTCAGGTCGAAGGTCAGGGAAGGTTCTAACGTTGGTAGCTCCAGAGGGCCTGTCTCCATGCAGTCATTGGTGGTGAAGGTTTGTAGTGAAGGGCCAAGCGACAAGACTCTTGCAAATGACCAGCCTCATGTAGAGTGTTTTTGTACAAACTTCGTGTTCCTCTGTTGAGCCTAATGTCAAGTTGTATTTTATTTGTCAAAACTGGAATCATTTTATTGATATTTGTTGAGAAGGATTTAGAGCTGATTATGAGGTCTAGTGCAATAGTGTGAGTGAGTGTGCGTATGTTATCATAAACGTGGAAATAGACTTAGAGTAAAGAATATGTTTTGCAGATAACACTGCTCAATTGAAGGTTTTCGTTGAAGGATATTAAACTTTTTAGCCTTTCCAAATCTTAAATACTTTATGTAGTGAAATGTTTACACTGGATTGGTAGGACTGATTGGTTAAGGAAAGATACCAAATGTCATATTTGTATTAAATTCTCTATATTTTACCATTGTATCATACAGTATGATTGTATGTGTTCAGAAATGTGCTTTATCTTTAATGTTTCCACTAATTTGAAAAATGAACAGCAATAGTAATATTTTGAATAATGACATGAAATGCATCTCCTCACACACTGAAATGAACACACACACACATGCACACACACACACACACACACACACACACACACACACACACACACACACACTGATACATACATAAAGACAATGAGAGCAGTGGAAAAGTGTCTTTTGTTGAGACATTTTGCATTAATCTTGCGGTCAATCAATTTGTTTTGTTTTATTTTTAATGTTGATTACACTGTAATTTGTTTTCCCATGATGTTAAAGTGTCTGCTTTGTCTGACAGTGAGAGGATCCAGCAAATGGATCACAGTGTCCGACTACTGCCTGCTTGATTCTGTTGGAGTTGTATTTGTAGCACAGGGAACATTAAACCTTCAATGAAAAAAAATGAAGAAAAACACTGAAGAAGTAGCCTACAATATGCACTGATTGTATAATGAAGGCAAACATATTAATTAACATTACAGGTTGGACAATTGATGGAAGTTGTCACATTTAATTTTTTGTTATTTACTGATGTACAAACAGTACAATATTTATCAGTGGCTTCGAATTTATACTTACTTTTGCCTTAATATGTTTCAAAAGCCAAGGAAACACTCTATCACTGTTCCTTCTTAGAAAATAGAAAAAATAATACTGGCAACTTATTTAATATTTATTTTCCCTGAAACTTGTAAGTACTGTATTGTAATAAAGAGTATATAGTATAACATGAAAAACACTTGGTGCTTTGATGATTCTGCTGGTATGTAGATACAGTTACACAACTACACTGTAGTTTTGATGTTCATGTAAAAATGTATTAAAATATTTTAAATGTTGAGATTATTACTTCACTGTTCACTGTTCAGTTAATATTAATGCAAAGTAGTTGTTAAAATCACATTATTGTATAGAATAAATGACAATACTTAGAATATATACACAGAAACAACAACTGGTGTATCATCAGTTGGTTGTCAGTTAAAATGAAGTTTAGTCGGTGGATGCCTGATGTATCCTCTATGGCTGTGGGAGGTTATGGGTGGATACTGGGTGAGGATGGTGGGATTGGATGCAGAGGTCCTGTGGGTGTGATTCTGTCATCACTGGTGCCAGAGGCAGTGTTATCGGATATATATCATAGGCAGGTGGCGGGCCCCCCGGCAAAACACTTGTCAGCTTGGGGTCAAACTGCATGAAAGTGAAGTTCAAAGCACTTAGTCTGAAGTAACACAGTGTTTTCTACTTGATAATTCAAATCATATAATAATACAGAAACTGCATATGAGCGTAAAGCTCAGTTTTTAGAAAAAACACAGAACATTTTTCAGTGTTAAGGGAATAGTTTGACATTTTGGGAAATATGCTTATTGGCTGTCTTGTGAGTGTGTCCAGCCAGTAAGTAATCTGACACATATCCCACGTGAAATGACAACATGCAGCCCAATTACAAATATGGTAAACATTGTTTTTTTGTACAGATAAAACAAATATTTCCTGTGGTACTGAAAAATGTTCCTGTGGTATTCATATGGTACGATCCTATAGTACAGTACAGGTAAAGCAAGTACTGTGGTACCACATATGTACTATATTTCATTAATATTATCAGTCACATTATTAAATTTGCTGGTTTTTCTTTAAACAAAATATAGTGTTTTAATTGGTGAGCTTTAGTGGCCAGATTGTTGACTTGCTAGTCTAGTTGTTTGGAACCATTTCCAGGCTTAATGCTAAGCTAACTTCTAGCTCTAGCTTCACATTTAGGCTGCAGACATGAGAGTGGTATCAATCTTATCATTTAACTTCCCCAATATGTCAAACTATTAATTTAATGAATGTTGATTTATCAACAATTAACTACAGGTGCCGGTCATATAATTAGAATATCATCAAAAAGTTGATTTATTTCACTAATTCCATTCAAAAAGTGAAACTTGTATAATGTATACATCATTCCACACAGACTGATATATTTCAAGTGTTCATTCCTTTTAATTTTGATGATTATAATTGACAACTAATGAAAACCCCAAAATCAGTATCTCAGAAAATTAGAATATTGTGAAAAGGTTCAATATTGA
>JAPMOB010212133.1:0-14510 GCA_029875015.1 Lepomis gibbosus | reverse complement strand
CTTTTTGTCTGTAGTGCTAAGCTTAAATGTGAACCCATGTATTTGCATAGGTTTATGGTTGAGTGTCGCTATAGCAAAGCAGGCGTTGCTCTGCAGTCACTAGCCAGCGTTGGCTACATGGTGAAGACCCCGAGTTCCAGCTTGCCATCAGCGGTCCTCTCTAATGGCTTATATGCTGTTGACTTGAGAATTGCTAAAGGTTGGGTATTTATGCCTTTTCTAAACCAATTGCAATGAGTTCAATCTTGATCAATTCAGCTGGAGCAGGATTGCACATGTAGCTCTCAAATATTATCTTTGTCAATTTCATTGAAGACTTGCTCTGTCTAACCCCAACAGATCAGACATTTTCAAGCTACTTTCCCACAAACAATCGGCCTTTGCGACTGCTCCTTGGCAATCCAGTCTATCTTGAACTGCGGCTGATGTCTCCAAAACCAGATGCGGTAATCCTTGTCAACTACTGTGTAGCTTACCCTCGCTCTGCAAGGAATGCAGTGGTGCTTATTTATGAAGGGTAAGTGTGACTGAATTCCATGTAGAATAAAACACATCCTCCTCACACCTTGTCCACCTAACCATGATTTGTTTGTCTCCAGGTGTCCCAACCTTTATGGTCCAAATATGTCCATCCTTAAGAGCTGTGACTCCACAAGTCGTCACCAAAGGCGGTTCATGGTTGAAGCCTTCCAGTTTATGGTTCAAGAGACAGAAGAATATCTTGATGAAGAAGTGAGTATTGAGGAAGCAATTATGGCCCTAAATGGTCAAAGCTATGCTGTGTGCAACCGGTGCAGACTGAGAAGAACCCTGACACAGTAATGTGGTGACTCGTTCATTAAAGGGTCATTTTTAAAATGGAACAGTAACCTGTTTACTAAATGTATCCTATCTCTCATGATTGCAAAGCTCCAATTGAATTGCATTCACTTGAGATTTTGTATGTAGAGGCAACTTGTCCCTGTTTCCCACACAGACTTGTGTATTAATGGCTGTCAAAGTATATTTGGTAACCCCTTTAAACATTTAAATTTTTCAGTCTGAGAATGACTGAAAAGTATGTTGCTGTGAACGCATGCGCCGCTGTGCCGTCATTCTGTGGGAAATGCATAGGATGTATAAACTTTTCTGACATGGTGAATGTCCCCCTCCCCAGATCTATTTCATGTGCTCTACAGAAGTGTGTTTTGAAGCAGATGGGCCATGTGAACAACAGTGCTTTGATGGAAAGGTGAGTCTGTAAATTATGTGCAAATGTGCTACCAGCTCAGTTTGTTTTCTAATCAATTCTTTTCTTCTAGACACCATAAAGATGCTGCAGAAGGCTCATGAAGATAGGGGGGAAAAAAATAAACAATCCTTATAACACAGTATACAAGGTCTTGTGTGTGTTCTTTAAATGTAGACTTGTAAGTCAGATTACTACAGGATGAAACTACATTTCCCTTATGAAACAGTGACACTGTTCATACAGGGACACTGTTGGTCGGTGATCAGCGTTTTGATCAAGGTTTGAGTAGAGGACTCTCTCTCCTCATTTTAGATGAGGAGGGGGGACAAGAATCCAAAATATCCAGAGGATCAATGCCTCAGAATAATGCAGTAGTTCAACAGCACAACTACATCCTCAAAAATTGAGGACTTGGATGATATGACTTTAGAGCTGAAAGTGATAGGGTGGTGAATGGCCTAAGAAGTGTCTGCTATTACTGTAACATGATGAGGGAAAATACAACACAGGACAGATTAAGTTTTATTAGTGGTTGGACATTGAGAGATTGCACAGAATGAAAGACTGACTTACATTCTGAGAATTCAAGTTAAGCCAGTCTGGATTACATGTGGAAGTAAGAGAATCTGTGAGCAGATAAGGCAGAGAAGAAAGAGCCGCATGTTTAATGGCTTTTGTGAAGCTTTTTTTTTTTGTTAACTGCAGCTCCGTCTAAATCAGAACCATGACAACAGCTGCTCTGGAGTGATGTCATAGTCCCATCATTTCCAACCTGAGTATCCAGACTGAGGTTGATTTTAAAAAGATCCAATCTGCATCACATTTGGAGCACATAAAAGTGGCCACATCCGAATTCCAAAAGATCAGATGTGAGCCTTACAGCAAACTCACACAGGAGGCATGTGCGCCGCGGCTGGGGGACTAAATCGCTACCATTGTAGTCAATGCTTGCGCTTACACCTGAAGCGCTGCAGCGCATCCCAGAAGCGGGTCTCTGCTCCACTGTGCGAAGAATAGGCAGCTGGTCTATTTTTGACAGAAGGCATGTCAAGCAGCACAGAGCAGATGAGCTGGGACAACTTACCAAATCAACTAAATCTAAACAATTCAGCAAAACATTCTTATTCTGAAATGTTACATGTGGGGAAATTCAGCCCTGCAGGGAACTGGGGTAAAACTGTTCACAGAGAGCTCTGATTGGTTGTAGAAGCACACAAAATGACAAGTCAACAACATGGGCAGGCTAAACCCAAATCTTTATTTTTTTCTCACGTGACTTGTGATAGTGTGAACATGCCAAGTTGCATGTAATCTTATCTTTTCCATTTAGGATTTGGGCTACTTTTGTATGTGGTCCAAATCCGAATACGTCCTCAGTCTGGATTTTGACATCTCACCAGAGCAGGTGTTGTATAGTATGTCTATGGTTGTCACTGTCCTGCAGTACACAGCTGCTATCAACGAAAAAGCTGTAGTTAAACATGTTGCTCTCCTCCTTCTTTACCTTGCTAATCTACTCAAATTCCTTTTCTTACACCTGAAATCCACTGGACCTCTTCTGAGTTATATGCATGCAAATTGGACACAGTGGAGGAAGAAGTGTGTTGTGGGTCAGTTGAGTTGTATAGTGCCAGAAACCGTAATAAAGAGTCGGAACTCAAAACAAAGTTGTGAGCACTTCTCATTATTCCGGAGAGACCCCTGAGAGGACAATGAAATACGGGAGTCTCCTCTGAAAATTGGGAGCGTTAGCAAGTAGGAGGTAACCGGAGGTAGCCTCTGTTATGAAAAGCTACCGTTATGACCTTGCATGACCGGATATGTTAGCAAACTTTCAATAACTTTACCTATTTAACTCCGGCAAAGTGATGAACTGAACCAACTTCTGACACCATGTGATAACTTTGCATGACAGCATAGTAGCATAATGTGGACATGTTAGCGATACATTCTTTCAGCCGTAGCCTGACCTCCTCCTCAGACAATAACCTCATCACCATAGTAAAAGTGCGTGCCACTATATACTAAAGCCACATCAGGCCAAACTTGAATACTTTGCCTGTGCATACAGTCATTAAGCATGTATGTGCAAGGTTAATAAATATATACACAAACTGAGTGTGTATAAATGTACACGAGGATCATAGGAGTGTGAGAAACCTGGGATCAATTACCACTCACTGCATCGGTCATTTCAGCAGGTCTGGGTATTATGGGGACATGAAAGCCTTCTTTTAATTTTTTTTGGGGAAAAAAGGGACTGCCAAATGATTAAATATACATGGAAAGTTTTCGCGCGTTTGATAAGTAGGTGAAACAATGTTAGCTTTTTTAACTATTATTATCGCTGTGTGATTGCCAAATTATTAATGTTGTTCATTGTTTTTATATTTTCAGGTGAATGTAGGAGGAGTAGAAGAATCTGTCATTCATGGACCTAATCAAATAAAAGCATCAGCTAAATCAGTAAATGCCAGTGTAATGTGTTGACAGCAAAATAAAGTAATTATTTACTTTTATCTATTTTATTTACAATTTTCAGCATCATTGTGTACACATACAAGGAATATTACTTTTTTGTTGCTCTCAGTATACTCTAATGGGAATTCCAAACATATTGCATCTAACCCTGCACTCATGTGTGATGTGGCACTGAATCTGTTGAAACGTAACTGTTGAAATATCTCTGTTCTCTGTGTTATCCAGACTTCAGGCACTACGTGTCCCTGTGGGATGATAAGATTGACCCTAAAGCTGGATAAATAACAGGCTGACTCACCTACTGCAGAAGACTTAAATAAAATTCACAGAAAGACAAGTGCGGGCCTGAGCTTATTTGAAAACTCAAATTACCATCACAGTTCTTACACAGAAATAGTCATTCAGCTAAAAACCAGGACAAATGCTTGACACATACAGCTAAGCAGTGAATTTCAACTCCTTTGTTGCCTTTGTGACTTTGTGTAATTGTGATTCAGGGGGCTTTCGCACCTGAAAGTGCGGACCAAAGTCCGATCAAAGTTCATGTTTTGATACATGAAAGGACACAAGATAGATAGACTGGCTCTTGAACTTGAAACCGGACAGCCCTAGTGGAAGTGGGGTTTTCCACCTTCAGTCCCACTGTGCAGGGCATCAGAAATGTGGCTTTGCAAAATAGAATGGCACTTGAACTGGTGCTGACAAGTCAAGACGGACATGGGCAGAAACTCAGCCCAGAGAGTTGTTGATTCTACTTTTAGAGATAGAGAGTAGATGATTTCATAATGATATTTATTCTATTTAATGTTTGTTTATAATGAAATTTACATACTTGAGGATGACAGAATATTAGGGACAGCTCCAAATATAATGCAGCACCTGAAGAAAAACCCAGTATTGATTAAATGTGTAGCAAGCAATATCCATGGTGTTTTGTTTTTTTTTTTAAATAAAACATGCCTGCACCAACTAAATGAAATGCTGGAAATGTATACATTTACATATTTATTTATTGTTCAAAAATGTATGTAAAATATATTCCAGTTACTTATGAAAAAGTTTCAAGTTTTCAGAAAGTGTCCAAAAAAGTATTTGCACTGTATATCATTTAAGTGTGGCCAAAAGATCAACAAAATTGATGTCCAAGACAATAAATGTCATACATTTACATAATTAAATGTTGTACTTTATTTGAAAAATACCTAAGCCTCACATGCCTGAGACTTTAGTTGAGTAGTGAGTGCCAATCAGCAGCAGCCGGTTGCAATTCATAATTTCAAACCACCGCTTGCAGCATTGCAAGAGGCTGCATCTTCATCTGATGTTCAGCAGCTACAGGAGGGCCTTTGACTTTTTGACTGGGCTGTCTACATCGATTTGATAGGAAATGGCTGAATTTTTTTGACTGCAGTCATCTGTGACATTGGTAACAATTACCTTTCTCCCCACCACAGTAGTGGTCATTATGGGTCTGAAGTATTTGATCCAATTGTATTGCCTGCACTTGAGATTTTGTATTGTAGAGGCAAGTGCTTCCCACACATAGACTTAACTTAAATATTAATGACTGCATTTAATTATTTTTTAACTTGCCCGAGACTGTGACAGCTTCCGCGATTGGACACACGTGGTTGGTGCCCAGGCATTTGGCACCATGTTTGTGTTGATCTTTTATATTTGACAATGCTCTGTCCATGCAAAATACAGTTTCATCAAAATAAATTGCACTGGAACATTGGAATGTATTGTTTAATTTCTTCCTTTCCACCCCTTTATCAATCATCTGTAAAACTCTTTAAATTATGGTAAAAAAAAAACAACAAACAAACAAAACATAACCAATCATTAGACCTGACGGGGAGGGCTATGGACATTATGTGGCTTCCATCAGAGATCCTCTAATTTGTAAAGCAGATCTGTCAGAGGGTAGCTTTCCTCTGCAGACTGTTTCCGGACCACATGAACATGACGAAGCATCTGCCGGCTGACCCACAATTCTTTGCGCCATGAACACAACACAACAGCCACTTTTCTCTCCGCTGGTGCGTTAAAGCGCATCTGTTACCTTTGCTTTCTGCCTTTCTGCGTAGAATAAAACCTTGAGCGTTTCAAACACAGACTGTAAACAACAAGGTTTCAACTCACGTGCCAACATCATTAGAAAAAACAGGAAGTGTGTGTCAGGTGAGTGGCGTGTGGACTTCAGCTATACAGTTACGAGAATAAATACGAAGTGAGTTTGTAGCGATTTTTTTCTTCTTCGAGCGGTTTCGCGTGTCAGGAGAAGGCTAGCTGTCATTAAATGTAGCGTTAAGTTACCCAGCGGTTTCTACTTTAGAGTTAGCCGACCAGCTAACGGCCCTCGTTGTAACACCTTGCTGCTCTTCACAGCTAGCTACAGATCTGTTGGATTCCGTGCATGTTCAAACGTGTCTTTGTGTTACCCTTAATTGGTGTTTCATAACACTTAACTTTACTGACTGCTCAGCATTACAATGAAAGGCTAGATTTGTAGAAGTACGTTAGGTCTCAACTTAATTCATGACTCAGCCAGACAGCACTTACAATGAGACGTTTTGAAGTGCACTTTCCAGGATATAATTCATATCTCAACAGAGGTGTGTGTTTAAATTTTCAGTTTAAACACACAGTTTCACAGGGGCATATCCTCCGTCCCAGTTTTGTTTTTATTAATACAATTATAAAGTATTTCCCTGACTGTATGAGACCGTTTGTAACAGTTTAGTTCAGAGGTTACTATTTTATGACTGTATTATTGTATAAGTAAGGACATAGTGAGCATTGTACATTGAGTCATATTCCTCATATGTGTCCACATACCTGGCAATAAAGCTGACTCTGATTCTAATAATATGAGTAAGTGCTATATATTGGGATGTTTTTATGATGTACATTTCTATTTTGTTACCGTTTTTTTATCATGTTATTAACAAAAACTACAAGATATGTAAAGTAACAGGTCAGTCAGCACTGACTAATTTTGCAAAACTCATCTTCCTGATATGAAAAATGCTCTTTTGGCATGCTGACCACTTGTGTGCATGACAGAGGAGCTACAAATACAGAAGCAGTCAGCAGATTTACAGGAGGGTGTGGTTTTCTACCATAAGACAGCCAGTGGCTCAAGGTTGACTTTCACTCTGTTCTGCCTTTTAAACCCTCAGCTCCTGTCGCTGGCAAAGATGGCTCATCTTACAGCACTTTTCAAGTATGTGGACGAACACCAGGATCTGTACGTGCAGGTAAGCTCATTGTGGGTAAAGTTTTGACGCAGTTCAATGTGCAGTCAGCTAATCATTGCGGTGATTAGATTGCAGACATATGTCTGTCTTAATTTGAATACTAAGCAACATTGTAACTCATTCACTCTGAGTTAAGAGTGTATGCCTAATGTCAGAAATGTTGTGCCACTGGACCACATGAAATCATATAATTTTAAGTGACACATTAACTGTAGCTGTCACAAAATTTTGTGACGCCCTAATGTGCGGAGACAAATTCATTCTGACGCCACTTAATCAGTTAGAATGAAGCTTTAACAAAAATGTGAGCCTTAAACTTGTATATTCTGTATTTTCTTGTATATGAGACACACATCATGTTTTCTTAGACGATGTTAAAATGTGTAATGCACATTTTCCCAGCGCCTCGCAGAGTGGGTGGGAGTCCAGAGTGTGTCTGCTTGGCCAGAGAAGCGTGGGGAGATCAAGAAGATGATGGAGATGGCAGCCAAGGACATTGAGAAGCTGGGGGGAACAGTGGAGTTGGTGGATGTTGGCAAACAGCAGGTAAGAGTGTGTGTGCTTTTGCACTGTTAATATTTGTGAATACTTGTTTGTGAAAAAACTGTTATTCTCATTGATTTGTTTCTTGTCTTGCCAGCTTGTCTCTATCTCATCATTAGTAATATGTTGGTTTTTCATTGGTTTCTCTATATGACCACTGATTTGGTTGGTGAGGTTCTGTAAATAGGCCCTCTTTGTAAACCTTAACATTTACATGTGTACATACAGCTTCCCTCTGGAGAGGAGATCCCCCTGCCGCCTATTGTCCTGGGTCGTCTTGGGTCAGACCCGGGCAAGAAGACCGTTTGTATCTATGGCCACCTCGACGTCCAGCCAGCCAATATTGATGATGGATGGGATACAGAACCTTTTACTCTTGTGGAGAAAGATGGTGAGAGCAGAACTTTTTAAGGTTTCTCTTTCATTTTGTTCAGTACTAAATTACCCTGAAGCTGTTTTGATCTGATCTGGACAGTATAGTTCAGAACAAACACTGACTGAGGTAGACTGGAATGCTGTTTTGACATATAAGAGGAGGCATGATGTTTTTTAAGCTCTTTGAGCTTTTATCAGATTGGGATTTTATCATAGTGCGATACATACTTCCAAAGTCCAGCTGAGTTCCTCATGTTTCAAATGTTCTTAATGATGACTTATCTGCAAGCCTCACAAGTCAAGGTCAACACGCATCTGTAATACATTTAATCTTTTGGATAAACTTAATTTCACATTATTCCTAAATGTATTACTCTGAATTATTCAAATCTATAAAGCAATGCAAATCTTGCATCATAATAAATTTAAACTCTGAAGGTATACTAGTGTATGTCTTGCGTTAAGCAACAGAAAAACTTCTAATGTGTGCAAACTCCTGTAAACCATGTAACATGTCAGTGCTAATTAACCTGGTTAGCTTCCCCATATGCTGATCTCTCTTCTTTTTTTGTTACTTGTCTCGTGTGTTTTCTGGCAATAATCAGCTGACAAAAAGTAACACATCCTCTTCCTTCTGTCTCGTTCCTGTCTGCTCAGCTCTGCTCTTGCTTATGTTATGTTTTGTTTAGTTGTTTAAGAGTTTGACATGATGTGCTTACAGACACCATAGATCTGCCTTCCACTTTTCATTAAGAGTTCCTCAACTTTGCATGTACTTCTAGATAGTCAGTGAAATGACTGAGCTCGGTAGATTATCTGATTAGGTCTTGGTGGCCCCAAGAGCTGTTATGCTCATTACTCACCAGAAAAAAATGCCTACATTTAATTTATCTGCTGTATGTTGAGACTCAATATCTATCCACTCTACATTGTCAGACTTGACTCACCATTTATCAGTCTAAGCTGTCAGCCACAGCTATACTGACCTTGAACGGAAGTTATCTGCTGTCTCCAGGTCAGCGTCCAGTCCAGCCCAGGGACACAGAGTAAAATGGGCTGAAGGCACCTACGCACATTTAACAAGAAATGTTTATTTCATACAAATAAAAACTTCAGAATAACTTTAAACATACTGCAAATACTAATCTTTAATGGATTTAAACAAATACAGTTTGCTCTTTGCAGGTAAACTCTATGGAAGAGGTTCTACTGATGACAAGGGACCAGTGTTGGCCTGGTTTAACTGCATTGAGGCGTACCAGAAGATCCAACAGGTAAAGTCCCGGTCACATATAAGTCTCTTCCTTATAATGTCTTATTTTAACCTTCAATTGGGGACATGAAGTTTATAAATCGTTGCAGGCAGAGTTGCCAAAACCACATCTGCAGTGATCTAGTTTTCAGTGTTTCTGTATGTCAGACTTCAAGTAATCAAATCTCCCTGTTGGTCCAGCAGCAGCTCCTTTTAGTGTCTGGGTAGTTGGCTTTGTAGCTCACCCATACTCACACAAACAAGCTTTAATCTTTTTGCTGGGACAGACAGCTGCTGTAAATTATCCAAAAGCACAAAAATCTGCAATGTAGGAGGTAGTGGATCAGACCCTTGTAATAAGACTTGGTGTAATCACAGTGAACTTGATGTGCAGCATTGATTATGGTGTTACGGAGCCTTTCACTTGGAAGAATGAATGCAATGAAAACAAACCTCTTTTTGTTCTGGTCCAAAAAATGTGTGGGTGTGGTTGAACGGTGATGGGAAACACCAACACCCATCAGAATTTACTGGTTGAAATGTTGTTTGAATGGCGACTTCCAACTGGCACACAAGACAAACAAGTAAAATCCAAGCTGTGGCCATTACCTAAATAATATCAGTGCATATAGACCGATACACATTCTGGGAAACATAAAGCAAAATGAAGCAAAAGTACATATAGTAGGGTGACTGAATGTAGATGTAAAACCTTGTTTCAGAGTAAGTGTTGAACTTCACACACTGGTGATATCTAACAATTAAAAGTGTATTTATTGGGAACAAACACAAGAACAGATTCATGATATCTAAAAGAAGAATATTTAGATATAGTCAGGTGGAGTTGAAGGCATTATTTTTGAAATGATTCTGCATCATTCTGGCAAATGAATTACCTCTGTGTTAAAGTACTGAGCTGATTTGGTAATCACTTCAGAGCCATGAACAATATAAGTGGTCAAAGTTCTCTGGATGAAGTCTGTTATCGAGTTGCATGTCTTATCCAGCAATCACTTAATGATTACACCAAGTCACGTCACATGCTTCTCGTTTTGAACTACCTTTCAGTTTTCCCTGAAACAGTAATGGACAAAGAGTTTTTATGAGAGATTTTCAATAACAGGCTATACTGACATTGTGTAATGAGAAACATTGTTTCAGTCAATACACCCAGGTTCATGGTGTAACTGTGAAAAGCCTCTGCCCTGTTGGAGAGCCTTTGATTCAGCGGGAGAATCTGTAGCAAAGTTATTTTACCAATGAAGGTCTATTTTTGTTTCAACATTTGAAAGTAAGGACTATCACCTTCAATCTCTTCTCTTGTTGCAGGAGCTTCCAATCAACATCAAATTCTGCTTCGAGGGGATGGAGGAGTCTGGATCTGAGGGCCTGGATGAACTGGTGTTTGCTCGAAAAGACACCTTCTTCAAAGACGTGGACTATGTCTGCATCTCTGACAACTACTGGCTGGGCAAGACCAAACCCTGCATCACCTATGGCCTGAGAGGAATCTGCTACTTCTTCATTGAGGTGGAGTAAAATTTTTTGGTATAGTCAGTTAAGCTGTGGCAAATACAAACCTAGACCTGTTGTAATGCGGTGTTTCAGTATAACATGAATGTGCTCCAGTATTACGTGAAACTATATTTTGATGGGACATTAAATTAAAATGATTGTTTATTTTTAAATTTGAAGGTGGAGTGCGGCGACAAGGACCTACACTCAGGGGTGTTTGGCGGCTCTGTTCATGAAGCCATGACCGACCTGATTGCGCTCATGGGCAAGTGAAGCTGACGATTTAATTATGATCTCATAAAACAGTTTGAAGGAACATCTGGTTAGAAAATTGTGTTTCCATTGTTTGTCTCTTCCCTAACAGGCTCCCTGTTAGACAGGAAGGGGAAGATTTTGGTTCCTGGGATAAACGATGACGTGGCCCCTCTTACAGAAGAGGAGAGAAAGCTTTATGAGAAGATTGATTTTGACTTAGGAGAGTACTGCAAAGACGTTGGAGTTGAACAGCTGCTGCATGAAACCAAGGCAAGAACTTTTTTTGCTGTTTACTTCACTCCAAGATAGAAATGTGCTGCTGATAATTCGTCCTAATTTAAGGTATAATGTTTGATTTTTCCTGTAGGAGCAAATCCTAATGCACCGCTGGAGATACCCATCTCTTTCTCTTCATGGTATTGAGGGAGCTTTCTCGGAAGCAGGGGCCAAGACTGTTATCCCCCGCAAGGTCAACGGCAAGTTCTCCATCCGGCTGGTCCCTGACATGGACCCCAAAGTTGTGGAGAAGCAGGTAGAACCTGAAATATTTATACTGATTACATCTCACATTGATTCAAATGCTGTTATCTGGTAATGTTCATATGACTAGAACACAATAATAGTTGTGGTGAGGAAAATATTCAAGTGGACAGTGGAATTTAAAATTTGATGACTTTGCCAACTGGTTGAGTGTCTTTGTGGTAGTGTGTCACAAAGATGACTTGCTCAGTCAAACTGTTTTTGGAAAGAATATTGCATCTACAAATAAAAGTAAAACAGATTTACAGAGCAGATCAGTTTATTATTATTTAAACTGTTAAAAAGCATCTATTCTATTCTTCTTGACAATGAATCAGTGAATGATGTGGTTATCCTGCCATTGCCAAGACAAATAATGTGTACAGTAATCAGAACAATTGTTTATACAACTGTTGTCCCTTGTGAGTATGCCAAGAGGAAACAAACTATTAAAATAACAAAACAAAATCACATTTCACAGTTGCATAAAATTACACTTTCATACAGACAAACAAACCAGTGATACAAAATTATATTTAAGCAACATTGACAGAAGGTAAAAATGTTAAATAAAAGTTTGTGAAGGTAATGATGAAAAAGAGACATGTTTTGTTTTGAATGACAATCAACTCAAGGCTGAGCCTGAACTGTGGCCAATCAGGAGTAATAAAGACCAACTTCAGTTTGTCCTTGCATGTTTAATAACCTCTGAAGCTGCTGTTTGTCACCAATAACAACTGTCATTGATTTCCACTGACCAAAATGTCCAAATTTGTCCTCATAGAATTGTTAACAAAATGTTCATAGTGCTTTGATTTCACTGATATTTTTCATTTTTAAGGTAGTGGATTACCTGCAAAAGAAGTTTGCTGAACTGGGAAGCCCCAACAAAATGAAAGTGAGCATGGGTCACGGAGCCAAGGCCTGGGTTTCTGACTTCAACCACCCGCACTACATGGCTGGTCGAAAAGCCACGAAGACAGGTAGAGAGGCTGAGACTGATAGAAGTGTAGATTATTAAAGGATCAGTTCACTCAAAACGCAAGGCCCAGTGTTCAAATTACACCGTGGCTTTAGGGGGAGTACATTCAATACATTAATTTTAGTTCATACAGGGAATATTTAGCCCGGCACGAGAAAGAAACAAATGTTTTTTAATTTTTAATTTAATTTCAAAATACTTCAAAGTTAAATCGCTCACCACTGAGAATGTGGGTTCAGTGGGCCCACATACATGGTCGACCACAGCAGTAATAAACAGCATTGTGTTAATTGGACACAAATTAGCAGAAATTACTGTATGTGAATAAACACAAACGTTGGAAAGTGCTTTACTATTTCTTTTCACAAACCTAAATATACAGGAAAATATAAAATCAGTGGCACCAAAAATTATGATAGCCCTACTACAGGGGAGTTGTGATAGCGCAATGCATAAGACACATGCCTTTGGTGTGAGAGACCCGGGTTAATTCCCCCACTGTGACCCGTCCACGATTGTGTCCCTGAGTAAGACACTCTAGAGGCGTGCGACCTCTTACATGAGTAGCAATTATAAGTCGCCTTTGATAGAATGAATAAATGTAATCCCTCCCTAAATTTCTCAAATGAGGCTGTCTGTGGAGCTCATGTCCCCATTATTGAGAACTCTATACATACCTGCTAGCCCCCACTATTATGTAGCCATATAGATACTTTTGGTGTTATATGTCACTGCTGAGGCTTCTACAGTTCTGCAGTAGAGGCTGTACAGACGTAACTGTCAACTGTTTCAAGGTGGAAAAGTGGTTTCTATTGAAGATGGACAGAGATAACAAAAGCCCATCTCAAACCCCTAAAACACATATGCAATGATGTTTGCTTTTCATTTTGCCCTTCTTCAATCACTCACTGCTCTTCCCATGTTCTCCTCTTCCTTGCATTGCCATAGTGTTTGGCGTGGAGCCTGACCTGACTCGTGAAGGTGGAAGCATCCCTGTCACGCTGACCTTCCAGGAGGCCACGGGACGTAACGTCATGCTGCTCCCTGTAGGATCCTCTGATGATGGAGCTCACTCACAGAATGAAAAGATTAACAGGTATGTCAGAGTGCACAACTTAATTTCCTTATTTCCATTGTTACCTGAATCACTGTGATTGTGAAATAATGGGTGGTTCAAAAAATTTCTCATAATTGAAGATGAGATGCGACAACTTTAATTCTTAACCAATGATATTTACAAAAAACACAAATATTCATCGATTCAAGCTCATCGCTGTTTTTATCTTTCCATTTTCAGAACCAACTACATTCAGGGAATCAAGATGCTTGGTGCATACTTCCATGAGGTTTCCCAGCTGGAATAAAGTGATGTTCATGATGCTCATTATGAAAATCCAAATCCATCCTCACTATCAGAGCCATAGCTTTTGTGGTATCATTTACTTTTATACACAGAGCCTCCCAAAAATAAAAATGTTCTCCTTTGTTACGCTGTGTTGTCCTGTTTTATTACAGTTTTTCACAATTGCTAAGACACATTTCTTGAAACCTTCACCTTTAACAACCTTTAAACATAAACCCCAGTCTTTAAACTACATACAGAAAACCCCTGACTCTTCTGACAAAATCAAACACTTGCCTCAAAACCATGTGACCTGTGCTCAAAATCAAACAATGCATTCAAAACATAAACACAGCCAGTCTATAGGTAAAACATTACAAGCATTCTTTAGACAATACATCAAAAAGAACACATTGTCCAGGGCGTGTAGTTACAGAAAATGTAAAACGTTTTTTGTTTGCATAGAGGAAACACATCTTCCAATTTACAGGGTTTTTACAATTGCCAACATTTTCAGTACTGAGTTTACTTTTTCAAAACTCTTCACACTGTCTGTACCAACACTTGCACAACAGTTAAAGTAATTTCACACCCAAAATGCACCAAAACTACCAAAACACTGCATAGTTTTATTTTACAAAAACACCAGCTCTCCAACAGCAACACTTTGTTACTCATAACACAATTACCTAAAAAACACTAACAACAGATAGCATTACAGTAGAGGCATCATTTTATGGGAATCTTTGAAG
>JAPMOB010212132.1:0-17708 GCA_029875015.1 Lepomis gibbosus | reverse complement strand
GTGTGTGTGTGTGTGTGTGTGGCAAGGAGTGTGTGTTGCAGAGAGGAGCAATCATACCTTCCAACAGGCTTGAGGCGAAGATAACGAAGAGCCAAACAGATGGGAACATTTTTTGCCTCGAGGCTGATCAAAGAGGAGGCCAACAATACACAATTTTCACCAAAATTGCTCCGAAATATACAAAATTCAAACGGCTACAGCATTGCACACAAATGTTCTGTCTGTTTAAAATTTCAAAGATAGGTAAATGTAGTTTGTATAGGTTATTCATGATGTGGATTTTTTTTAACTGAAACAAATGTGTTCATTTCTGTATCTTTCTGTATCATCTTTAAAACACAACAATTTCACAACCAAAAATGACCTTCAAATTAAAAATAGCCTTTCCTGCCCCTTAGTATAGATAACTTCTGAAGGCATCGGTTTGGTGTTTAGGCTTCAACAATAATCACGTCAACGGTAGAGGAAAAATAAAACAAAGGCAGAAAAGTGATCAAAGCATAAAACAGTGAAAGGCTCCAATACAATGATGTAGGAAATCAGGAATTAGCTTGTTCCTTTTTCACTCGGGGAAAGTTATGTAACTCATATGAGACAAACAAAAAGTTTTAAAATTAAAACAATAAAAAAGTAAGTCAGACTGTTTAATTCCCAATATTTATGAAAGTGTGTTGAATAGATTCCAATGCAGGACTGACAGCTGATTATGATAAAATCTGAAGCAGCAATAGAGATGTCAGTCACACTGCTCAAATGATAACTTCTCATTACAGCCTTAAAATTCACAATTTCCACCAACAGAAGACTATCACTATCTTATAATTTCCTCTTTCTGGATATGATATAGTCTTTTTCTCAAAGATAAGAGAAAAAGATAGCAGATAGAGAAAATGGCATAGTAACAGTATCAAGAGAGTTTTAATGAATTGTGATTTTAAAAAATCTCACTCTCAGGTTACACTGTAGGCTAAAGAATGAACTCTAGAAATCATTACTTTTAGCCTTGTCTGTGGAGCCAGTGTAAAAGTTACAAGAGTGAGCTTTTGTATCCAACACTTATTCCTGTAAATCATGACTCCATCCTGACAGCTCATTTCTGATTTTTAACCCCATATATGTTCAGCAAATATGGTAAATGTCCAATTTTCTAATCTAAAATGCATATTTCTACTTTATCAATTCTGCCCCTTAAGGAATGTTAGTGTACCTCAAGCCATTTGCATCTTATAGAGACAAAAATGCACTTTCAAAGCTGAGATCACCAAAATAAACCTCTATCTTTCTTCAAGTGGAGTGAAAAAAACAAGGTTTCCAGAAACCTAATCTCCAATATGTGCCACATGGGGTTACAATCATGACTGAGCTGTCAGTATATATCTGCATTGTTGTCTTCAGTTCCTTGATTTGATTTCAAATGCATTCCCAAGATAGTTCCAACACACTGCATTCAGCACAGGAGAAATCCTTTCATATCTCCAATATGTTTACTTTTGTTGGTAAAACTTCTCTGTCACTCCACTATGAGTTTCTGTTTCCAACGTTTTAGTTTATATTTATAAAAAGAGAACAAAAAGAGAGTTTTCAGTTTTATCAGCGTGTCCCAGCTCTGTTTTTGAATCTTCTGCGGTAGATGCAGGCACAAGACACATTCATTAATTGATACCGGAGGATTTGATTCAGTAATTAGATCCACACAGATGTCTCCCTGACAAAAATGTCAATATTAAATTGTCTCTTAGCAACATTTGTCAAAAAAAGCAAGAGTCGGCTGATTTCTTTGATATGCAGTCCATCAGATACAATTCCATACACCATCACTGCATGTCATCCGACTTGTTAATGTTATGTCATATGACCTTGTTCAAATAGTCCAATAAGTTCCCTTCGATGCTGTCCAGTATTTCAGTAAAGGCCTGGACAGCTTTCCAAAGTCTCAAATGATGATATTGTTTCATCTCTAACCTCCCAACAATAGTTCCTGTTAATATCCTCTGTTGATATGCCATTAGATGCCCTCTCCAGTTTACCAGGGATTGTTAATTGAGAGACTCCAAGTTTCAGCTTCCATGTTTGATGCCAACCTTTAGTCAGCGACTGATAATCTTGCTTTGGTCCACACGCTTTTATTCTGAAGTCACTGAATGGTAAAGGTAGGAGATGTGAAGCCATTGGCTGCTTGAAAAAGCTCAAGAGGGCAAGCTGAAATAAAAAAACAGAGAGAGAGGTAAAGGAGAAAAAGACCATGATGTGCTTGTGACTTTTTCCACTCTATTTCCAGATATCTAGGATATGCGTTCTCTTCATTTTCCTTCTTAAAAGCTCCCTTCTTCTCATCTTTTTCCTTCAGTCAATGTGTGTCAACCCCCTCATCTTCCTCTCTGTCTCTCTCTCTCTAGCCCTTAAAAGGCCGGGGCGGTGGTTTGCCGATCTCCACAGAGATATTTGTGTACAGGGGGTACCTCTTGACCTGAACCACTCTGTAGGTCAGAGAGCTGATGCCGTCCCTCTTCATCGTGTTCTTTGTGTTCTGTATTTTATTAAATCTGAGTGAAAGAAAGAAAGAAAGAAAGAAGGAAGTGGGGAGAGAGGTGATGGAAGAGAAGTAAAGAGAAATTGTGAGAAAATTAAGAAAACTAGATTAAAAGCAATACCTAACATAACATTAACGTAACATAACATACCTAAAGTAACATGACATTTAATTAGGCTTTATTAGCATAGGAAACAGGTGGTTACATTACCAAAGCAAGTGTGAAATAAAAACGAAGAATTGTGTTATAATAAAACTCATTAATATATATATATATATATACACAAAATAAGTGTGCATGTTTGTGTGAGTCTATGTGGGTATCTCAGTGTGTTTGATTGCTTGGACACAGCAATTTGTGTCATTCTGTGTAAGAAAAAAAAAAGATTAAAAGAAAAAATTTCTGCTCATCTAACGGCCCTTCAAGTGTATTAGTGACCTCTTACCGGAGTCCAGAACGACTGAAATAGAGCAAACTTGCTTTGTTGTGCAAGGGAAATGGACTTCACAAACATCCAGAGGTCCAAACACATACGAATCAAACACAATTCTTCAAAAAATTTGAGAATAAAGCAATGCAGAAAGCAATCAGGAAATCAAATAATGCATGGGGAGTAATGGGCAAAGTTATTATAAAGTCCTGAATATCTACAACCTTCATACACACCCAAAACTCAATTTACAGCATGAATGCTAATATCAAAATCCACATTTAAACCCACAGATTCTAAAGAGCCTCATGTCTGTATTGACCTTTCTTCTAGGCCCCCCTCTACGTAATTGTACAATTGTTCAATAACCTGAATGTAGAGAGAAGAAACAGTTGTGTTTAGCATCATTAACACACATTCACATCTAGTTTTGTTTACAATGTTGATCTTGACCAACAGGTGGAGCTATTGCATCGCACTATGACTGAACAGTATTCTCCATCACATCCGCCTCGGATTTGTTTGAATTATCCTGGAATCTCCTTCCCCATTGGCTGTGATTCAACAGTTACATCAGGATCTGCTCTGGTTTTAGCATTAAAGATGCTAAAACAATTCACACAGTGCATCAGACAGTTGCACAGTGTTGCTGCTGCTGCCCCTCAGATCAGTTTGTGGTGCAACCTCTGGCGTAAAACAATTCACACAGTGTGTCAGACACGTACACAGTGCTGCTGCTGTGCCTCAGTTCAGTTTATGGTGCAACCTCTGGCCTAAAATCAATTCATAACACAAACACTCCTGTCACCCTCGTAGTACAATCAAAGTTTTTGCAGCCAGTCAGGATGGAAATGAGGCCACGTGTGTATGTGTGTGTGTGTGTCTTACAGAATGTTTACACCATTTCCTGTCTTAAAAATGCCTTTTTTCTGGAGAACAGAGAAAGAGCTAATGTGTGCAAAAGTCCAGCTGTGCACATTCACTTTTCACAATACAGCAGTGATGGACTCCAACAAAAGACGTCTTCTTGATGACATGCTTGAACGTAAAACTGTAGTTGACACTTCAATCCGACATGGACCACTGAGTCTACAGAGCTTTGTCAGAACTGACTAGTAAAGATCTCGTTCTTCAGCTGCGCCGCTTTCTTCTTCTGTCTCTCTCAAATCAAATCAAAAAGAGCTTTTATTGGCATGAATGGAAGCAGGAAAAAATGTTGTCAAGCATCTTTTTTTGCTTGAACAATATAATCCAATAAGATATAAATAGATTTACATGTTCTCTGACGTCTAGCAAGGATTGGCCCTTCTACCTAAAAGGAAGGGGAATTAGTTTAAGAAAAAGAGTGCAAGGAAAGGACGGGAAGTAGAGAAGAAAAGCATCTGGTTTAAACTCAAATGAAGGCTGGATTGCAGGGGAGAAAAATGGAGGTTACATGGGCAAAGAGATAAATATATATCTGAGAAAGGGAGTGACAGATGGAGCGAACAAGATAGAATTATGCTAGAAATTAAGTGAATGAGAACTGGAGGAAAGATAAACAGCTGAGATTAAAAGCAATAAACTAATCCCAATATACAGTATAGAACATCAGATGCATGCACACATGTGCATCATTTCAAACCTATTTCGTCTTACTTCTCTTGTTTTTATTTGAGAGAATTAGAGGGCAAGACAAAGACAGTCCTTACATATTCATTAGCCTGATTTCCAGGTTGAGTCCTAACTGGGCTAAGTAAAGCTCTATTTTAATTCCACTGAGGGTCTCACAGGAAAACATTTCTTGTGTAAGATTTCAACAATGGCTCTTTATGCTAGCTAAGGGGGGTTATTTTCTTCTAGTGGCATATATTTTGAGCTGGCCTACTTGACCCTGTTGTAGAAAAATGTCTCAAAGGAACAGTTCAACATTTTGGGAAACACTATAATTTGCTTTCTTACCTTTGATAGATACCACTCTCATATCTGTATACTAAATATGATGCTACCATGGTTAGCTTTATTTAGCACTAAGATTAGCATTACCGTTGCTAGCATGTCTGCTTGTAGAAGAAGTTAAACAGTTAATAACAGCTTAACACAACTGTTCTTAAAACAGTAATTATTTCTAAAGAAAAAAGAAAAGTGCAATTAAGCGTGTTAACAAAAACACCCATAACAACATTTCAAAATATGAAAATATAATAAGGGAAACAGACTTGTAGCAAGCTAACCTCCCTCCAAAACATTTTACATTCATTATGAATAATCATGTACATATAACTTACAGATGATCAGATTTTGAAAAATACATTGAAGGATCCTGTCAAAACATTTCAATGTCTTACACTTCCATTATCACAGAATTTCCAGTAACTCTGGTCAGAATATCTATTATATATCAGAATATTTATTTTTCAAATAAAAACTCACTAAATATCACAACGTGGTCAAACCCTCAGTCAGTGTGGTCTATTAGATAACTTATAACAGCTTGCACAGCCAGTAGTGGTTAGCTGACACTAAACATGCTATCAGATTAGCTTGCAAGCAGTAGTGCTAACTTGTCACAAGACCTTCGCTTTGCTAGTCATCCAGCAGCTGTTGAGCGTCTCCCTGTGTTTTAAGTGGGGCTATGTAATGGAGAAAGAAAGAAAAAAAATCTAGCGTGTAACCAACCATAAAACAGTGAATTGTTGTTTTTGTACGGATATGATTTCTTAATTTGTTAATAAGTTAGTGCCGCTGCTCGGTGGTTTTTTGTTACCGGTGGGCCGAGTCAGGTCAACGCTTTCCCTGCTTTCATTCTTTATGCTAAGCCAAGCTAACTGGCTGCTCATGGTAGAATCATATGTACTGTGCAACCCTAAGAACGATAATCAGTCCTCTCATCTAACTCTTGGCAAGAAAGTGAATATTTCCCAAAAGTTCAAACTATTTCTCAAAGGGATTCTAAATAAGAATGTAAAAGTTGTGTTCATCTTAAACACACATACAAACACACCCTGTATCTGCACTGTCCCAGGATGATAGCATATGAATGGAATATTGAACACTGTTACTCAGCAACTAATTCATTTGCAATGCATGAAGCACCGTATTCTAGACAAAATGTGCGTGTGTGTGTGCAAACTGATACTCGCAACTGGTGATGAATGTGCCTCTTTCTTACTTCCGCTGGGCCAGTATCTCATTGCTATGCCTAACCAGCATCTCCGAAAAGGCTGAGAGAATGGACTTCTGCGCGAGAGTTTGTGCATGTGTGACTATGTATATATATATGTGTGTGTGTGTGTGTGTGTGTGTTTGTGTGTGTGAATGCAGAGGAGATAGTAAACATTCATCAAACAGTCGAGACAATGCTTCCCTTGGTAAATGCCGGACATTATGCAGGTACTCCAGATAAACTCTCCCAAAAGGCTCAATCATTAATCTGAATCTAAACAGAAAGGCAACCCAGCACCTGAAGACAAAGTGCGGAAACAGAAGCTTAGTTTATCTGTGTAATTGAGTGACAGACCTCTGTGTGTACAGCCTGAGAAGCAAAACTGGTTTTATTAAAGTTTTTTTTTTTTTTCAGACAAATTGATGTTGTAGGATGTTGCTGTAAATGTGAGTTTGACAATGAATGGTTTCAGTTTACTTTCATTCTTAAAAATGTGAACTGTAAACATTTGTTGCCAGTCCCTCGCACCTTGCCGGTCACTTGTGTTTCTGCAAATCATATACAGCAATTTCGATTGATGTCCAACCTGGGGCCATGTCTCATGTCATGGAAAAAATGTATGACTCCATGATTACCTAAACATCCGAAGGCAAAAATATCATACAGTATGAACTCACATAACGAAAATACACGAGTTCCTCAGATAAAAAAAAGTGGTTGAAGGCATTTTTATTGGCAATCCAACTTATTAAAATCTGTGAATTTTAATGAAAGATCAAGAAGAAGAAAAATGAGAAGACCAAAACACATAATAGGACTAATAATAAATAATAAAGGAATAATAATTGTGGCAGTGGGTGTTGAGCAGGAAAACTAAGGCAGTAGGTTGCTTGCAACCACAGATCCAGACTCTCAAGTTCAGCTGGCAAAAACGCCTGCAGAAAGCGACAGAAGAAGAGAGGAGTGGGACGTTGAAGTTGTTTGTCTATTTTTCTTTCATATGACTTTTTCAATCATACAAAATACATGACTTGACAGATTAAGGGTTTAACACTCTTGCAGAGAAATTCAAAAGCCCTCAAAACTGCACTAAAGAAATTTAAAACTTCCTCCAGAAGAGCGTAAGGGAAAAACAAAACCCTCTCCCCTCCACCCACACTGCCATGAGGTGGCCATTCCTCCTTTCACAAATGCCTTATTATGTGAGCCACCGTGCGTTATTAAAGTCCAAATCCTACTTCGTTTCAAAAGGTCCTTTAAGCCGAAATTTCTGAGACATTATAACGAGTGTCCAGAAGGGCTGTAAAAAATGAAGTATGTGCCGGCTAATAAGCTGCTATTTTCTGCGTCCCTTGCTAAAGTTATGAATAATGTATTGGCCCCAAATAAATACCATCCCTGTTGGTGTCACCTCTTATTGAGGAAGTCTGATCTAAGGACCAGACAGAGAGAGCAGAGCGGAGAAAAACTCGAATTGAGTACCAAGAGGCACACACACGCACTTTCTTTCGTTGATTTATTGATTTTGATGAAAGCAACTAGACTAGACTGACCTAGCTGGCTCCCATCTCTATTGGTGTCATTTCAGCAGGCAATTACTGAGGGGTCGTTGAATCTCTCTCTCTCCCTCTCTCTCTGACACACACATACATGAAACAGTGATGGATGAAATATTACGCAGGCCTGGTTGTTTTAGACATCTTCACATTTAAGTTATTGCTGCCATTTTACAGAGTAGATTGCTAGTTTTAAAGCTAAACCACTTCTGGATGGATGTCTGACATGGATGTCTCACTTGTTTCATCAGGAGCTTGAGCAGGTCAAAAAAATAAAATCTTTCAGTTGTCAAAAGCTCCACTTTCGGCTATCTTTCTTGCTTCCAGGCCTATATTGGTTGCCACGGAGAAGGTCACACTACAGGTATATTTTGACAGAATAAAGATGCTTATCAAATCAGTAAAAGGTCAATAAAGTTTCATAAATGCAAGACCAGGAGGTGAGCAAGGTTTTTTCTCTTCAAGCGACGCAACAAATTTATGTTCCAACCATATTTTTCATATTCCATATTTCACAGACAGGTTTTAAGTCTATGTGACACTCAGCAGGAGCTTGTTGCAGGTAAAAAAAAAACCCTGTAATTTCTTTTCAGTTGATGTCACAGGCTGTGCTTCCACTTTCCCTTCCTCCCACGCCTGTATAATGGGGTGGATTTACGTTTAACTGTTAGCATGAAGAAGAGCAATCTATATGTGATCACATCTGAATGAGTCAATAAAAAGTTTGAATGTGAGGCCAGGATGTGAGCACTCTTTACTCTGTTCAAGCTTCTTAGCAACTAAAAATCATCTTTTCAGATAAACAAGTCGCTGGCACCTCCTTACAAATCACAATTAGCATCACTAAAGAAGACTAACACATTGCTTCACAGTGAAGCAAAAATAATCTGGGGAAGGTGTTACATCACATCCTAACCATTAAAAAGCGTTAAATTCTTGCAGATATCTAAAATGTTGGGATCAAACTCTTTTAATCATAAATGCATGGCTGAACAATGGGCCTCATGCAAGGACCACTGGTAAGAAAACATGTGTTCTTAAGTGGCTTGCATGAGTTATTTAGGAGAACTGCACCAATTTTCTCATATTTTCAATTTCCTTTTAGGCATGAACACAATTTATGAGTAGTCCAGACCTGTTGTCATAGTCATGGTGCAATTTTGAGGTTCAAAATCTTATAAATTACACTTCATAATTATGTTGACATTACCTGTTTGACTCTGCAATTCAAAGCGTGTCAGGCTCTTGGAAGAGATTGACAAGCGTGCTGATATGAGACAGATGAATGGCTATTGTCGTGGTTTAGATTTCCATGTGCTGTGCTTCTACAAATATGAAACCTGTTAGAGCTGCAACTGTGCAGACAGACCACACCCACACCTTTCCCTTAATTCCAATGCTGACACTGTTAAAATGATAGACTTTCCCTTACGGATGTCCAAAAGCAGGACTTCGCACTCCAAACTCATAAAGTACTTCTTTTTACTCTTCACTGTCATGAATGAACATTTATAATGAATGACATATGTGTCAGGAAGTGTAGCCTTATATGGTCTTTTTGGGGAGCTAACTATACTAAGGTACAGTTCTCATGAATGTGGCCTCAGTCATACATAGAAGGCATTCATCATGTTTATTCATGCCATTTACACGGTTATCTGAAGTTAGGAGCATCTGATGTGGCACACTCGTAGGAGCCCACCGTATGAAAACAGAAAATGTTTAAAAAATCTTTACAGATTTAATGTTTAATAACAAAAGAAAAAACTAAATAAAAAGGTTTTTAGATGTAAAGACTTTTAATACTTTATAAAACATACAATATATTATGTATAAGAGACTCAAACAACACATATTCTCTAGCTCTATATAAAATTCCAATCGCTCATGTGATAATGTGATTGGCTGTTTACTGTTACTCACATGTAACTCTCGCTGCCTGTATTTTTAATCTTCTTATAAATTAATTTAGGAGCCACAACAAGAGACATTGACTGTGAACCCTGACGTAGTCCTGTCACAATGCTGATATAATAATGTCACATGAGATCACACTAAAGCAATGTTAGAAGAGGGAACAGAGTTCACTATATCTTCATTCTGCCCCAGACTACAGCAGCTATTGATTTTTGTGTTGAGAGGCATCGTTGCCTGGCCTACCCAGGCATGAAAACGAGGGCTCTTAGAGGAGAATAAACAGTGATAATCCACGTTTAAGCAGCTTAATGTGAGGTGCTATACTCCTGGTGATTAATGTGTCTAGAAGGGCTCATCTTTGCATATTGGGTCTCATTCATCAAACCATAAAATAACACATTTATACAGGAAGCATTTTACACATTTGTCTGAAAAGCAATTTAAATAGGTGTAGCCAAAAGAGCAATTTAAGCCCCGGGGTTGTATCTCTGAAAAGCAATTTTAGGTTCAGTGAAACTGTTTTGTTCTTGGCATTTTAAAATCTTCCAATCTTTCAGTGACCAGTAAGGCTAAGTTGTGATGCTTCAGAGCTTTATGTTTATGTTCTTCAGTCATGTGATACTTTTACATATGAAGCCCCATCCTCATCTGTAAGCCCACATATAGTCCCATTACAGCAAGCTAAGATTACACATTCAGTACTTTCAGTATTTATGTAACTTGAATATTGGCAGAAACTGAAGACAAGAAAATTGCTACGGCACCTTTGAAATGCATATATGTTATTTATTTATAACGTGTCTTCATGCATTCCAACAGCTTCCTGCATTAAAATTTTAATATCCTGTTATGAGTGAAATGTTTCATCAGTTAAAGGAAACATGTTTCTCTCTGTGTCTCTGCAGGGTGGTCTGTAACTCCCCAAACATAAAAAATACCTGACTTACTGTGAGACCATTTTAATTGCTTTATTTCTGGGTTTATGGTCCCCTTGTCCCTTTGTCTTGGTTGAATAAATAGCAGCAGCAGCACTAGTGAGAATGGATGTTTTTTGTTGTTGTAGACAAATACCCAAAGCTGTAGCTACCATTGAGGACATTGAGATCCTCAGTAATTTATGGAGGTTATAGATTCTTCCAGTATTTCTGACTTAATATATTTCAACAAAAATTAAAAATTCAAATTATCTAGTATTTCTATACCAAATGTTGAAATTCCTGGCAGTGTAAATGTAAATAATGTGTAAAATAGTGTAAAAAACAAAATAATGTATAATCTCAGAGACATGCGATGTCTGAGCAGTGTATCTTTCATGTGTCCTGTTTACACTAAAGTGTGACAGGAGAGATGCAAACAAGGAAAAAAAGCCAAAGAAACATATCAGATGTAAGACTGTTAATATGACTGTTAATACGTCTAATTTCACTGACCTAAGCGACAGTTTCAGCTATATAAAGGACTGAAAAGCAATATTTTGCTGCCTCTGATCACATCCAGCATCACTGATGGTTGTGGTGTGGTCAGAGATTAGTTTTGTTGCACCAGTAACCACACTCAACAGTGACGTCACAGACTCCCAGAATACACTTCTACATCACTGCAGCAATAATGAGACAGAGGAAGGTTTTTGTGGGGTAAGAAGTGAAATGGCAGGATCAGAAGTAGGCAAAGTGAAGTTAAGAATGTTCTTTCATCTCTCAGCATTACTACTCACTGCCCTTAAGTATAATAAGGAGAGATCACACTTATTGGCTCTTTCACAGTGAGTTATTATTCAATGAAACATCCCAATTATCTTTTATATACCCGTCTAGTATATAAATCTCAAATGTGAAATAAATCAGCTCTTAGATGCGAATATGCACAGTATGAAACAAGAAATTGCTAAAAAAAAAAAAAGGGCAAGACTTTTAATTTAACCATCAATGTTTGAAGGTTAAAATATCTTGTATCTTAAAGTGGACAGAATGAAAGCAGATAATGTGGATGACAAAGGACAGAGGAATCATGATAAACTGCTAATACCTCTCACTGCTGGCCTTATATTGCCTGTGTTGCTCTTGTTTCAGTATATTACCCTGTGGCTAACACTAATTATAAGGGCATGTTATTGATAGCGTGCCCTTTGCAGCGCCACATAATCATAATTCTTTCAGAGCGTGATGAAAAAGTTGGAAAGAAACATCTGAACTGTGTAGCTCTGAGACATAAGCAGCGCAATCGATCCAAATGGAAAGCCAGAGAAGGAGTTTGGACAATGATGCAGTACCTCTGTGGGTTGGGCTCGTTGTGTTTGTCTCTTTCGTGTTTAATCATTCTGTAGCGGCCGATCCGAACGTCTGGCCTGGACACCTTCATCCCATTCAGAGTGATCCTGCAACACATACAGATATATTATCTATTGGAGAGAGAATAGGGACTACACACACATGCAAAGACAAAGAGACAGACAAGAAAGAAAAGGAAGAATAATAGAATATATAACAAGAAACAGAGACTGAAGACAAGTAGAGGGAATGCACCTTGAGGCTTCATGAAGAAATGAAGCAGGGCTGAAACTACTTATTGAACTTATTTTTTAATTTATGAGATATTTTTTAAGTGAAAATGAAGAAAAATCACTAGTTCCTATACCCGTGCTGTATGTAAATGGCTCAATCTAATTTAATAAAAACATAACAGTTTACTGAAAACTCATGCATATTATATTGCATACTGCATGCACATTTCTGTCAATAGATCCTGCTAAATATTACACACTGAACCTTTAACACCAAAATATGCTTGTTTGACATTTTCTGCTAAACAGGATGTTCAAGCACTCACTGTATTCCTTCACACATGGCTCACAAAATGTACACACAGAGGCCCCTCACTGAAGTAAAAATGTAGAAAGAAACTCTGGTCACAGACTTTTATAACACCAGTTCTGGATTTACAGCATGTTTCAGTTTAAACAAAGCATGAGATCACAACTTTGAGGCAGAGTTGTTTCAATACAAGGGCAAATCTGAGAGCGATTTATATCTAATGCAACAACAAACGGAGTGTGGGCAACACAAACAAAAAATCTGTTCCGCAAAAAGCTCAGCTTAAACCCTGAGGTTGACAGAGGCATTGATATTCATACCTGCAATGATATAAAGGACTGTGTATGTGTGTACTGAATAGGCAATATTTATTTGTCGCAATGCTTTGATTGGTGCAGTCTCGCTGTCTTAAAAAGCATCCATGCCTGATATTGCTCCTCAACAACTGCTCGTCTACTCGCCTTCTCTTTCTTCTCATTTCTCTTTCCTTTTCACATCGTCATTTCCCCTCATTCCCACCCATTTCTTGTCTCTTCATTTCTTTTCCTTCTCTTTCTCCTCTTTTATTCCCCATCTTTCTCCTCTCTCCCACTTTAGTTTCTTTTCTCTTTTTTTGTCTATGGGTTTTTGAGGGCAGATACCAATGTTTGTAAAGTATACTGAAGATTAATAGCTGGTACTTGTATGATGTAAGATGTCAAAGATTCAGCATACCGCTTTCTCTTTCTTGGCATAGCATGGGCAAATATTCCTCTGCAACTGCATTTGAAACCCATAATAATATTTTAGGGCCAAGGCAGGGTGAATTCATTCACAGAAAAGAAACATTACTGAAGAATCGAATTTAACTTAGATCAATTGTGGGAAGTCGTGGTCAAAGATACCGATCACCGATCTCTGGGTCTATTTGGAGCCTTTTATTTATCATGTAGCATTATACAGCATACTGTATTTAATTGGTCCTAAAAACAATGTATTAAGTCTTAAAGTTAACAGATGATAAAGTGCCATGAAACAACAACTGTTTATTTTATTGCCAGGAAACATGGGCAACAAATTCCGCTCAATCTGTGTTAAAGACTTAAAACCAGTCTTTTCCTGGTTACTGCGAACATCTTATAGCTTAACAAATGCAGCTTTACTGTGGAATAAACTACAAAAACAGAACAAAAAGCATCTTTGCAAATGTACAACAACCATAAAAACTGCAACAAAAAGGGCTGTAGCCAAAATATTTATTTAGGAGAAGGTGCACAGGCATCATGAGTCGATGATAAACTCTGAAGTAGCTGGAAAGCTCAGGCAGGTTCTGTGGGCTTTAGGGGGGAGAGAGAGGAGCAGAGACAGGGAGAAGGGCTACAGAGAGGAGTCAAAACTGCCTTCAGTGAGATTTGAAAATAAGGAAAATTTAAATAAATAAAAATATGCTAAATGTAAATTCCATATTATACAGTTAATTGTTAATATTACATAGGCTAATATATTCATTATAATTTCATGTGGTTTGCCATTAGTAGGCTATAGGCCTTATTTCATTTCAGTGGATTGTTTTCATTTTTTATCCTTGTGCAAGAAGAACAGTCTACATATTTTACATGCTGCCACTGACTTAACAAGAGGCAGAGTAGCAAACACTAAATACGGCCAGAAGGTTTTTATTTGATTTCATAAAGGTTAAAAATATGGGAGATTTACAGGGGAACATTTACCAAGTGAGAATGGAAAAATGCGGAGAATCTGGGGGAAAATGGGAGGGTTGACATGAGAGGAGTAGAGAGAGGAGTGGGGTAATGTGAGGCTACATCCACACTGCTACAGTTTTATAATGAAAACAATCTTCTCTGTCAACAGCAACGTTTCAGTAGTGTGTCAGATCTTCTAGAACAGCTGAAAACACACATCTAGTGGCCGTTCAGGTAGCCTACACTGGGCATGTGTGTGCCATTGTAAACACGAAGCGGATGGTCTACTCCGTAGTAGCAGATGTTTTAGCGAAAGAAGAAAGTAATACAGACCAAGAACCACACCAGGCTTTTTTCTTTTTTTTTGCATTGACGGACAACGAAGTGGAACTGTTACTGAAAGTAACACAGGAGTATGAGAGATGGCAGCGGAAAACAGACTAGGCTAACTGTTAAGTGTTATTTACACAGTACTTATATTTTAATAAAAATACCAAAACTAAAACTCTGTAAAGGATTGTGTTTTTGCTTTACATGACTGATAAGACCGACTCAAAAAGCCAAATGTGGTGTGTCAGCGTTTTATAAAGTCCTCTGTTTTGTCCATCAGATCAGCAGCGTTTTCAAACATCAAACATCTTCTTATTCATCGTTTCAATCTGGACGGGAGGCTGAAATGTAGTAAAAGGTCTCTGTTTTTGTAACGAAAACAGAGAGAGAGAGGCAGTCAGCTGATTGAGTGGCACCACTTTGCATCAGGAAACTCACTCTGAAGGATCAGTCTCTCTCTGCCTGATGCGCAGTGTCTGTTAAAATCCGGTTGCTGGCCGCGTGTGTGTGAGATGAGCACAGCTGCGACAGTTTCACATAATCGCTCCTGCGTGTTGCTCCACTTGTCTAATTGTTGCTCAACTCTAATTGTAAATGATCATGTGGGTGCGTTAATCCCTTCTTGTCTGAGGACTTTGGTGCTAGCTAGCTTTGAAAACCGCTCAGACAGCGTAGTGAAACATTTTAGCTGCTGTTGAAAATTTGTCTGGCGAGTATTGCATCATCTGATCGGCTTTTCTTATCGGCCTTTTTAGCAACCACCAATCAAACTTGTTAAAGCCATTATCGGCCGATTATGATCGGTGACCGATCGATCGGACCACCCTTAAAATTATCCTGCTTCGCTAAAATATTGGAGTCTCTGGTAAATAAATAGCTGCGTGCTTTGTTATCTGAAAGTGACATTCTAAGTACATAAGTCCTCTAAGTACATATTCATCTGGCTTCAGTCCTGGGCACAGTACTATTGCAGCTGCTATGTTACTTGTTAGATATTGCCAAGGCACTTGAAAAATCCTTTTGTGCAGCCCAGTTCACTGACTTGTCAAAAGCCTTTGATACAGTTGATCACTCCATTTTGTTGAGAAAATTGTCCTCACCTGCGTGAGGTTTATAAAGAGTGATAGAACCAAGGCCATTGAAACAGAGTCAAATGTCATAGCTGTTAAAAAGGGACTTCATCAAGGTTTGATTTTGGGTCCCTTGCGGTTCACTTTATCTATAAATGGTATTTATAACAATGTGAGGAACTATAAATATCATTTTATGCTGATGACACTTATTTATGATACTACTTTATCCATTGCTTGAGCACTTGCTTATCTTAAGTGTTTTTACTTCTAGAAAAATCTCTTATTGATCTTAAGCTCATAAAATTAGTAACCTGCATGGTTCTGTTATAGAACGTGTTTTAGCTTATAAATACCTTGGGATATGGTGGGATGAACATCTTAGTTTTAAAACACATATTACTTGAAACGATTTAGAATCATTTTATTTTATAGAAACAAATCATGCCTGTCTTACCAGCATAGAATTGACGCTGTAGAAGCTACTTTTATGTCAGTACTTGATTATAGTGATAAACTGTATATGCATGCTTCAGATGCTGTGTTGAAGCCTATTAATGCAGTTTATCATGCTGCCTTGCGGTTTATTACTATTGCCAGTTTTAATTGCTGCAGCAAAAAGCAAATATCTGTATTTCCTAAAACATCAAACTATAGTTTTAGAGGTGTAGGTAGACAGTCTTTGAACTTTGGACAGAAGCAGGCTAGTGTGAGTACTAGGCTGCTTGCTTGATATAGCTCCATATTTATAGTATAGCCATGGGAGTAGTATCAATCTTCTCATCTCATCTTACACTCACTATTTTCATATTCCTTTAACTAAGAAGCCGATACACTTCAAACAGAGCTACCTTAGCTAACTGTTTCCCCCATCCTCCAGTATTTACGCTGAGGTAATCGGGGAAAGTGAAATAGTTTATTTGTTTAACATAACTATAGTGTCCTTTCTCTGGTGTGCTTCTCCTTCATCTCTTTTCATGTCCCGCTCCCTCTCTTTCAGTTGATCTTTAAGCTTCCTCATGTTAACATTCCTCTTCTGTTCTTTTCAACTCCCTTCCTTTCTCTCTCTGTCCCTTTCTTTATCTCTCAGCTTGTCTCTCCTTTCCCGTCTGTCATCCTCTACCTTCCCATTCACCTTTCATTTTTCTCCTCTTCTTTACAGACCAGTGAAATATAAATAACCCAGAATGTAGCCCGTTGCCATCAAAAGCACATCAACCCGTAAGAGGCGAAACCCAAACTCCATCAAAACAACCTCCCATAAATAAATTCATTCGAAAACTAAATAACACATCTTTGCCTCTTTTTCCTTCTCTCTCCCTCACTCTCTCTCTCTGGAGTCTCAGTGACTTTGCTGACTTGGCACACATGTATAGATGATTGCCTTTGTCAGTGTGTCAGTGTGCGCGCGCACATATGAGCATGCATGCATTTGCATAATTTAGAGATTTATTATGGTGCAAATAAAGTGAGACTGAAAGAGTGAGCAAGACAGCTCTCGCCTTCTCTTCCTCGGCTTTTCAGTGCAGTGAGCTTAGTTATACATTATGCACAGTTCTGCATCTTTAAAATAATCTTCTTTGTACCCGTTGCCCTGCAGAGTCTGTAAGGCTCGACTGTGGTGAAATCAGCTAGAAATGTGAATCCCTCCTTCTTCTCTGATTCAGTATGATTCGTCATTTTCATTCTGAAATTTAACTCATGAAAGATATTTTGGAGAAAATCAATAATTTTCTTTGTTTTGTTGTTTGCTGTAAATAACAAATTGTATCAATACCACTGTGCAAAAAGATTACAAGTTGTAGCTGGTCGAGGTGGAGCTACAGTTTTATTTCCAAACTAGAGGTCAGGCCCCCTCCATAGAGCCACAAGATAAATCTGAGGGTTTGTGAGATGACTGATGAGGTAGGCAAGAAGAAAAAACAAATCTGCGTTTGCTTTTAAAGGGGTGGTATTATGCTGATTTTCAGGTTCACAATCTTAATTTTGGGTTGTACCAGAACAGGTTTACATGTTTAATTTAAAAAAAAACACCATATTTTTCTCATGCTGCACATTGCTGCAGCTCCTCTTTTCAGCCTGTCTGTTGTACGCTCCACTTTTGAGCTACAGAGTGATGCATCTTACTTGTACCATCTTTGTTGGGAGTTGCACATGTGCAGTTCCTAGGTAAGGACTACTAGCCAATCAGAAGCAGAGAAGGGCAGGTTGTAAGAAACAAGGTAGTGTGATCCAAA
>JAPMOB010212129.1:0-24028 GCA_029875015.1 Lepomis gibbosus | reverse complement strand
CGCATTCAGCCCTGCCACGCCTAGAGGCGTTCCCATAGTGTCGTCACCGACGCAGTGTCTTGTTCCCCTTTCTCGGGGAAGAAGGGTTACCTACGTAACCCAAGACATTGTCAGTTTATTAGGTACACCAAGAACTAATTCCATGTAATACAGCTCTGAAATAAATCCTTCCGTCATGAGGATTATAGTGAGTTTTTTAACTCAACTTAAGTGAGTCTTTTTGAGTCATGGTATAATTTACACTGAGAAGTGTTCCAAATATTTAGTCCATCCTATACATATATATAAAAAAGTACAGTTGATAAAATGTTCACCTCTCAGTATAACCCCATGGATAACTAGCACCATAAACAGCCTTCAAATTGATCATTAAAATAATTCAGATTCAATAAACTTACCACCACAATACCTATCAAAGAAAGGTTTTAACGCAGAGCCATTGTTTTGCATTGCAGTAGTTTTGCCTATGTGTGCCTAATCAATTCTAAAGACTGTGTATTACTGTGTAACATAACTAGCAAATGCCTTGACAAAATGACGTGGTGGGTGGGGCACACATAAATACATTTATGGGAAACCCTGTTGGGTAACGTTATAATGCCATAAAAAATAAATTACACTAGTTAGCAGTATTTATTTTGATGTAATACATAAACAAATGCTGTTTTGTTGTTGACACGCACAATGCACTTCTGAACCATGCATAGTTACTCTGCGGTCCTGCTAACATTAGCTGACTACTAACTTAGCAAGCAAGCTACAGTGAAGCATCAAGCACATGGTTAAACAAAAGAATTAAACATGTGACTACTGCAAAGCCTGACTTTCGGTACTTTATTCATATTAAAACAAAATACTAACTTTTTTGACTTCAGGTTCTCTTGAGGAAAACAGGAGAGCTGTCCTGTTTGTCCAACTCTGACATGTGGATGAAAACCGCTGCAGGACTGCTTAGGAAACCCTATGCTTAGCACCACTTGAGTTGGCTCAGCTCCAACTATAATTTCAAAGTTGTGCCACCATAGATTTTGTATTGAGACTAATTTTATAAGGTTAGTTGAAGGAACTATTTTAACAAAGTTTACAATGCCATTAAGTTTTTTTTTTGTTCAGTTTAAATCAAAAATCTAATTAAGATGTATTTTTATAACACACTTTGTCCTCTGGTTGTTATCACACACTGCTCTCTTCTTCCTGCGCTCCTCCATGCTGTTGCAGAGCTGTGATCAGTGGACGCTCAGCTTGTCATCATAGTAGCCAATGAGGTCAGGCTGATGCTAATAGCTTTGATGAGTGTTTTCTCGTTTGCTCCACACTCAGCCCCACTGCCCCATTATCACGCCCCCCCCCCACCCCACCCCCTCACTGTGTCAGCATTTTCTCATGCCGCATTGGCATATGCAGGGGAAATGTGTGTGTGTGTCTGAGCCGGGGAATGTGTGTTCAGTTTTACTGCTTGGTTGTCAATGTGAATTGATTCAGCTGCATGCCGTCACATTTCGCTTTGCTTCAGTTGCCTGAAATGTTAGTCTCTGTGCTGACTGCATGACATGAGACACATGCAGAAATGAAGGGAAACCAATTAAAAATAGTTGTAAGTAGGACAGTCTCTCTCATCACTGGTATGAGCACAAGAATATGCTGATGGGATAGATCTTCAGTTTTTTTTTTTTCTTGAATTCATCGCTGCTACAATTTCATCCTGTTCCAGTTAAGGGTTAGAAAATGAGATAAAGTTAACTCAAATAGATGGGGATTTTAATATAACTTTTATAGTTAAAAACTGTAAAACACTCGACATAAAAAAAGCCCATCACAATTACTGTGTATCTCTTCTTGAAATGAGATGGTCAGTCCTGGTCACACTTACCTGAAAGTCAGTGAAAAGTGTAGTATTGTGGACCTAAATGAAGACATATGTCGCAGCAAAAAATGTAGTCCAGTACAACACCACCTTTAACCAGGATCTCAATAAGAAACATAATTTAATTTATACATTTCTGACAAGATGATTAAAAAACTGAGGCAGAATTTATGACAGAGCTTTTGTACTGAGCTGCAACAAACTACACTGAACAAAATTATAAACACAACACTTTTGTTTTTGCCCCCATTCATCACGAGCTGAACTCAAAGATCTAAGACTTTCTCCATGTACACAAAAGGCCTAGTTCTCTCAAATAATGTTCACAAATCTGTCAAAATCTGTGTTAGTGAGCACTTCTCCTTTGCCGAGATAATCTCACAGGTGTGGAATATCAAGATGCTGATCAGACAGGATTGGTTTTGCCACAACAAAAGGAACAAATTGCATAAAGCCATCCAATTCTTAAAAGAACTACAGAACAGATGAAAAAAACACAAACATAAAAGCGACAGTTTGGAAGGTTAAAGAGGTCATACTATGCTTTTTGGCTTTATCCCTCTCCTTTATTGAGTTATATATCTTTTTTTGTGCATGTAACAGGTTTGCAAAGTGAAAAAGCCCAAAGTCCAGCCCAAAGGGAGTTCCCATCTCCCACAGAAAGCTCTGCTCTGAACTGCCTGAAAACAGCTCGTTTGTAGTCCAGCCGCTTCCCTTTCATCCCTGTTACGTCACAGGGATGAAAACATTCGAAAAATTGCCATTTTGAAACTCTGCGTTATTAAAGTCGTGAAACGTTGTAGTTTGGTTAGCTTTAGGCACAGAAAATACTTGGTTGGGTTTAGGCATCTAGAGCCATTTAAAGTTAAACCCAAATTACTGCATATGCAGTGGAGTTGGTCTATGAGACAGCTGAACGTGTCGCGGTAGGAGAGCGGGGAACAGGCAACAAAAAGGTCACAGTCTGCGTAGCCTGAGACAAAGTGTGTTCATATTACCATCCCCACTTTTTCAGCACGTGGAGGATGGATGTTATCCTTGGCCCCCACCACTGATTTACCCACGCAGCAGAGATTCTTCAAGAATAACAGCATCCGTGTCGAAAAGCCAATTACCACATGTCAGTAAACACCCTTAACAACACAGTGTTTATTAACATCAAACATTGTGAAGGACTGCGTGCTATGAAAACAGGCGAAATGGCACTCTGCTTGACAGGCTTTGTTTGAAATGTGATAGTTGTGATATGTTATATTTTTTTGTTAGGAATACATAAAAGGGGTGTAGAAGGCAGTCATTTCCTTTCCTGTCAGGAGATTTTAAATGCAATTTATGCCATCAACAGAGCATAACAGAAAACGAGGATATTCTGAGAACATTCAGCCATCTGTCAATAACAACTGCCTCCTGTAAAGACAACATAGCTCCACATTCAACAATGTCTAAACTGTAGCAAACAGAGAAAACGGGCTTAACAGAAACATATTTTGTTATGAGTTCATTGCAATCTGTACATGTTTTTTTGATCAGAATGGGGTAAATGTGTGTAATACTTTGGCTTGCTGATGGATGCTGTTTATTCATCCACTTTCATCTCTTTCCTTGTAGGCACAGACCTCCTTAATTTATAACATGACAGCAGCAGTGATCAGGTCAGTATTTGCAATGTTTTCATGCTGTGGTGGTGATCAGGATAACAAGCAGGAGGATATTGTAGAGGGAAGAGGCAGTGAGAGAGAGAGATAAAATGCCTTTGAGGCAAAACTGCTGGTCACTTCAAACAGCAAGGCACCATGGATGCAGGAATAATCGCCTTAGAACATGTGTTTTACTGGTGCAGTGAGCGCCGTGACAACTGATGACAGTCCGAGGTGGCCATGGGAGAATTACAGTTAAATATCTTCTGTTGTCATTCATGATGAGTCCCAAAATCCACACTGAGACATATGATATGCACTCACACAGTCTTTCTCCACAGAAATGAAAACAAAAAACGTGTTGCGTTTTAATTTGCAGCATCACTGCCAGCTCTGTATTCAAACGCTCTGCTGTAGGTATCTGTGGTAGGCCTGACACTGTGCTAGCACAAATCCCCCTCTCTGCTGACACATGTATTGGAAATCAATTCTGTGCAGGCAAGCTATACACACAGCACTGCACGGGGGCTTTCCAGTGTCCCTATTGTGCCTTAATGCTACAGAGGTAAACACTGCTCCAATTGCCAATTGCGATTAAAATTTCTTTGTTAAAAAACAGACAAAATATATAAGGCCAGATTTACTAACACCCCGAATAAAGAGAACTAAATGGCGTGTGCATTCTAAAATATTGCACGTGCAATTTTAGTACCTGTTATGGGTGATTAACTAAGAATTATTGGCAGTTTTTAAATGAGGATTTTGCGTGTTTTAATGGTTTCCGCCATGGAGAGTCGGGAAAGACAGCAGCCACTGCGTAAAATCATCTGTTTGTTTCAGTGGTGCGTCCCTAGTATGTGGAAATCGTATGCTGTCCATCCTGCCTAAGATTGCATTGCTGATAGCATTATTTTTCTCTTTATCAGTGATCTAAACATGTAATGATAGAAAAGACAATAACTGTCTGAGAGTCTTTTTGGAAAAGTCAAAATGTCAACCTGTGTTGGTTCCCTGCTCACCACATCAACATGTAACTGGACATTAAGGACTGATGGCCAGTCAGCTGGATCCACTAGAGCGGTAGAAAATGGAGAGCCAGGTGTGGTAGTAAGCAAAATGGTTCGGCTCTCCACTTCAGTAGTCTCAGGAAGATCTATGAGGAATTAACACACAAAAAAAGTAATTTTAGTAAGTTGACCATATGCTGTTCCTAGAGGTGAGTAATAATGTTTATTTTTTGTTGATGTAGGCCTAAACTTACCAGCACTGTCAGCTTCTTGTATGATACCAATGAAGGAGGTAGAGGTGGAGGCTGATGGACCTGATATGAAATTAAAAATAAATAAATAAATAAATTGACTGAATTGAAATGACTTTTGTTCTTAGCTTAGATCTGCAGGATCTTATAACGCAAGACAGTCTGCAACAGTTTGATATTGTCTCCTTTTTAACAGTGACTTTAGATAAGATATCTTTTCAACACTGGCAGCTTTGGAGGAGGAGGATCCATGTTGTTGCTCAATAATCAGTCCTTAAAAATAGCTACTACACACTTCCCACATGACAGGTTTGATTTATAATTGAAGAACAGGGCATCTCTATTGGTTTAACTAAAACACATAACTTACCACTGCTGGTAAGTCAGTTTCTTGGGTGACATTACCGTGTTCAAACCTGGCCTGTTATCTGGTTCAGTTCTGTTAAATGCTCTATAACACCAGATGTGAAAAGCTCAGCTCAATAGTTAATGTCAGATAAATAAAAGACAGGCTAATGGCTCAAACTGAAGAAGACCCAGGTCTTAATAACACTATTCACTTAATCAACAAACTTTAATAATACGATTTAATTCTATACTGCAGTATAATACTAATACTATACCAATTTTTTGCAGTTTTTAAAAGTTGTGATGTTAATTGCAGTTAGCATGTTAGCAAGCTATAGCGTTAGCATTGTACCAGCGTGGCTAACTAAGGCTAATGTAAGACCTTTAGTTCAGATTATCTAAAAATTCATGCATAGGAAAACGGAGTCAATGGGCTTACGTACCTTTATCTTTTGGCCTCCTCTGTTTTTCGAGGCTCTTCTGTTGTTTTTTTACATGTCCAGACAAATATGATCTTCTCTTTTGGTCAGACATCAAGCGTGTCGGTGATATCAGGGTCAGGAGTCACAGGTCACAGCTGATTTTCTATAGTATATAACTAAATTAAATAACCAATATGCTTATTATGGTGCGTATTAGAGAGAGCTGTCTCTCATTTTATTTTATTATTTTACGTTTCTTTTTCAGTGATTTTTTTCAACCACTAGGGAGCAGTGACTGTAGGGAGCCCTCTGCTGACCAGCACGCTATGATCTATGCACTACTGTAGCTGGGGACTCTCCACAGTTGCAGACTCTGAAATTTTTTCTAAAATTCTTCCATCTCACGGAGATGGAAGCTATGGTATGGTTCACACACTACATGAGGAAATGCAGAGTTGCAAGAAGTTTGGGCATGGCAGGTATTGCGTGACTCCTTCTTGTAACTGGTTTTAAATCAGAGATGGGGTTAGAGACTCGGACTCGAGTGCAACTTAAGTCGCACACAGATAACTTCATACAACAAGACCCAAAAAAAGAAGTGCTGAACGCAAATAGGTTAATAACCTGAGGTGAGTAAACACCACCATCTAACATTAGTTTGCTTCTTGCTTCAGCTACGACCTACAAGACGTTTACTCCAACTGTCGCTTCCTATGAAAAGATGAATGAGCATTTGTTTACTTGCCAAACTTGTGGTGGTTGATTAACGCTGGCTGCCATCACCTTAATTATTGCCGTTGGCTGGAAAGAGGTTACAGGTTAATTGTTGATTTTGTAACCTTACAGTTTTATTTAGTTATAACGTTACAGTAGTTTGAGAGTCTGGTGTGTTGTCTTACAGTAGTTTAAGCTGTCATTGATTGCATTGTATATTATGCTTGTGAAACAGGTTACAGCTTTATTGTTTTGAGAGTCTGCAGGGTGTGGTGACTTACAGTACTTGTACTGTCATTAACTGCACTGCACATTAGTGCAAGTTAAAAACAGGTTGAAGCTTTATTGTTGACCATGTAACTTTACAGTTTTATTTAGTTAACTTTACACTGGGTTTAAAAATCAACAGCGTTTGTTGACTTACAGTAGTTTACAAGCTGTCATTAATTGTAGACGCATGGTTGTGCTCTGTAAGTTAAAAACCGGTTACAGGATTATAGTTAATTATGCAATGTCACAGTTTTATTTAGTTAACGTTTCAGGGTCTAGGGAGTGTGTTGAATTACAGTATTTCATAAACCGTTAGTTTTGCATTGTACATTACATGGTTGTGCTCTGTAAGTGAAAAACAGGTTACAGTTACAGTATTCCTTATAGTTATGCAGTTTTTTTAGCACCCTGGATTGAATGCAGCAGGTGATACAACATTCGTAATAACCACGAGAGACAAGCTAAAGACTCTAGCTCAAAGACTTGTGAGCATCTCTGCTTTAAATCGAGCCCGTTCTCATCTCAGGGCGTCATATTCCGACGATTTGAGAAAGAGTGACAAAGCGTAGGTATTTGATGCAAAAGGTACCCTTTAGTGTCTCTCCATGAGACGCTTTCTGAAGCGTCTGTATGAGACGCTCCGGGGCGTCCGGTTCAGACCGAAAGTGCTAGCTAGCTGGCTAGCTACGTTCGTGATAAATGTGTTGACAGACCCCCGAAGCCCCTACCCTAACCACAACCATCCGAAATGTTAGTGCCTAAACCCAAGTCACTGAATGTATGCATGTTGACCGGCTAAGTTGGGTTTAACTTTAAATGGCTCTAGATGCCTAAACCCAAACAAGAATTTTGTGTGCCTAAAGCTAACCAAACTACAACATTTCACGACTTTAATAACGCGGAGTTTCAAGATGGCAAGTTCAAGTCAATTCAGTTCAAGTCAAATTTGCTTTTGGCATGAATGTTAATACAACGGTGTTGCCAAAGCTAAAGGAAAATACAACAAAAAACAACAATTAAATTCATATAGTTCATCAAATAAATAAAATAAAATAATTGCATCTCTACATAGTGGAAAAGAATAATATTATCTTATATTTTTAATTTCTGTACATGTTTCATTGCTTTACACTACTCCTCATAACCGCAGACATCTCTGTGCAACACTTGGCGGTTTGCACCTTCCTTCCAAACGTATTAAATACAGATGAAATTGCTTGTAGGCTTGTTAGATCACATTACATGTAGTAAATAAAGGTATTTGCATGTTACCCTCCCATTACTTTGCACAATAAAATTGAAACACCCCAAATTGCATAATCATTAAGGCGAAAGTAGTAAATGAACAATAGGGGCTATCTTGCACTTTTGAAACACGTCATTCTGCATGAACGGTTAGTAAATCAGCTTATGTGTTAATTTGCTGGTGATATCAACTTTGCACACATTTTTACTCACGCAAACCTTCAGTAAATCTGGCCCATGGTGTATTGTTTTTTATAAAAGGTAAGTGAGCACATTGCATTTAGAGGGGGTTTATTTCTCGCCACATAACAAAACAGAAAATTGAAAGGAATCCCTTGATAAATTTTTTTGTGGTTATGCCTTAAAGGTTGTAATATATATTTAATATATTAAACAGACACAATACTAAACATGTGTGAGAACTATCAGTGGCCCTCAATTTGGTTTTTCAGTAATGAAGCCATCAAGAAGACACCTGAATAGCAGATTGGTGTTAAAGCATATGAACACTGCACTGAGAAAAATAATGTAGTAGTTACTTCTGATCGACAGTTTTGCAGCTTTTCTATGACATATTTGGTATGAATGGGGCGGATTTTCTTCTTTTTTGTTATTACCAACAAACCCCATTATACATAAAAAGAGCAATGTGAGACCAGAGTCAAGATCTTCATATGTGTACAATAAAAATGAGTCTGATTCATGTTGTGATTGTGACTTTTACACCAAATAAGATCTGGTTCTTGAACCAGATGTGTTCAAGATTCTTTGAACAGTGGTGCTATCTAGGGTACCAGCTGGTGTCATCAATTGAGGGCATTCATAGAATATAACAATCCCACTTTGGTTTGCACTTCAGGACAAGGAAAGCCTGCTTTTTTGATTCCAGCTGGGAACCAACTTTTTAGGTCCCGAACAAACTTTTTGGTGAAAATTCTCAAAATGGTTCAAAATTAGGTGCCGGTCTCCATGATGGAAAAGTTCTATCTATCTGTGGCACACAGTAAGCCCATTGGTTCCTACTGAAGATGTAAATTTATGTTGTATCATGTTTCTAAAAGGCTAAATCATTTCCTAAAACTTAACTCAAACAGGAGGAAACAGTGTTAGAGAGCCATGGTTATGGTGAGTTAGTGAGTATTTACGAGAGCAGGACTGTGTATGTGATTGACACAAACCAAACAACAGTGCTCATATTATATTGTAATAAGGGAACAAGTAACCTAGTGAAACAATGTGGCTCACTGATGTTTTTAGCCAAAGTGGCAGATTCATTGTCCATCCAACACCATTATAAGATCAAAATTGTAATTTGAATAATACTTTGGTTTTTGAACAATTACCTGCAAAACTACCTTAGCCAGCCTTATTCTTTAATGGCAAAATCCGCAGCTACCTTTGTATTAAGGTTGGGGCACTGGCTCAGATTTAGTATCAGCGTATTTGAGACTTGTCAGATACATTTATAACAACATTTCCTCATTATGTTACAGTAATAGAAACAAAGCGTTTCAGAATCCTGTTGTGCATTTTAACGTGTTCACCAGTTAGGAAGCTAGTCAATGAATGTAATAGATAAAAGAAATCTCAATAAATTGAAACTTGTGCACAATAAGAATAGGACATCTGTTGTTCAGTGATGCATGCAGCACTCACTAACCCTATTATTCATTAATAGGACTTGAGCACATGCATGCATCATGTTAAAGAAAAGCTGACAAAGCACAAAAAGATCAATTACTGTGCATCTGTGCACAAGAGGTCGCTGAGCACAGGGAATAACCTCAAATTCCCAGTCTCTAATTAGATGATTCTCTCTCAGCTCCCTCTCGCAACAATAACTCAATTTCCTGATAAGTGATTTCCTCCAACATGAAGAAAAGACTCTGGCCCTGCTAGGTTTGATTAGCTAATGCTCTTTCCTCATAACAACGGTTCTTTCCCAGCACTCGCAGTATTCTATCTTATCTCCAACAAAAGGATTTAAATGGGCTACACTGACCGAGACTTTTGAACATGCCCTATTTGTTAACATCAGATGTCATTATCTACAGTTGTGGGAAAAAAGGACCAAAAGAAAAGAATAATTTGTAGTCTGACAGTTTTATAACTGATGCAGACATTAAACAAAATTTGCAAAACTATCTGAGTCAACAGAATATGCATAAATTGCTTAAACAGTCTCATGCAAAACCACCTGTGGTTTGTGCAGGAGGACACTTTGATCTGTGTGTGTGTGAGTAGTTCTTCAACATTTCTTGTTGGTGTAAGAAGAGTTGTATGATGTCATCTTCTTCTCATCTCGCTCATCATTGCACTACTTGAACCCATTTCCTCGTTTTCCATATTATCTCACCTCTTCATCAAATCCTCCTAGTGTGTTGTTTTTGAGGTGTTGGACTCTGCAGATGTTAGCTGTGAACTTGTGACAAAAATGTGTTTTTAGAAAAGAAAGATAGATGCTGGGTGTGGAGAGAGTGAAAGAAAGAGGCTGTGATCAGGAAATGGTAGAGAGAATGAGAGAACACAAGGTGAAGAGATGAATAAAAAAACAACTTATAAACAAAGGTGAATGCACCAGAAATGGATATTAAAATCAGTGGCGTAGTGGTGTCTTGGTAGGTATACTGCAGCTTCCAGAGAGGGAATAATTGATTCAATTCAATTCAATTCAATTTATTTATATAGCACCAAATCACAACAACAGTTATCTCACAGCGCTTTTCATAAAGAGCAGGTCTAGACCGTACTCTGAAGTTATGTACAGAAGCCCAACAATTGTACTTTCTGATTTTATTTGACAGCTATAGTTACTTTATAGACTGTGAAAACATATGATGATCTATGAAAGATGCTGGTTTGTTATAAATTAAACTTTCCAACAGAATATAAAGTAGTTCAAATTAGTTCAGCATGCTACAACAGAAAATGCTACTGCTGTCAGTGCCATCTTTTTCACAGTGTTTTCTTCTAGACAAATTTTAATACTATTGTTGCACACTTGGACACATGGGACTGGCGTGCATCAGTCTAAAATTAATTCCTTTACTTTCTTTTCTTTATACTCTCTATAGAAACACAAGCACATCAGCAGAATGTTGTGGCTACCTACAGCAGGTTATGTCTTCTGACTGATGTTATAAACATTAATTTTCCCCTTTAACTTCAACGAACATAAAATATCTACTTTCACTCTAACGATGAAAACACAACTGATATTTAGAAGGCTACAGGTGGCTATAGTACTGATTTCCTCATTAGCATACTCAGTGATGTACTGTTTAACACGACATGTCATCTCGTTTAACTTGCAAAACTCTGAGATATATCTCATATCCACATTACCGACAGTCTGTTGTAGTTCTACACATTCATTATGCATTTGTGTCAACATCTTTATACATCTTTTTATCACTTTTGCTCACCCGTAAATACAGAAACACAAGCACATCAGCAGATTATAATGGCTACGTACAGCAGGCTGTTTACATCTTCTGACTGATGTGTGTGCCCTCCTGCCAAACCCAATGGACTCCACATGCTGCCCCAAGTGCCTGTGTGAGCCTTACTCACTATAATCATATATTCTGTTCATCTATTGTCAACCACTTATCCTGCGTACTGGGTCGCGGGGGTCTGGAGCCAATCCCAGGTGACATCGGGTGAAAGGCGGAGTACACTCTGGTCAGGTCGCCAATCCATTGTTGGGTCTATAATCATAAATTGACCTACTAAAATATTAGTCATTAATGCACAAGAACACATCAGATTAACTCATAATTCAGATTGAACTCAAGTGGTCAAGTTGCATTTTGGGTAATGTAAGCACTATGTTTTGTCCAGAAAGAAGAATGTGTGAAATAAAAAGACTACATCTCTGGTTCTGCAGCATCCATTTTGATTCCTGTTTTTTAAACTGGCCATGGTGAATCCAACTGTGTCATGGCTGTGTGATGCTACAGTGTTTGAATATTCCTTTAAAGGGTAAAGTCAGAAAAATCAGGGGGGGAAAGTCATGCTGTTGTTGTTCATGTCACCACATGAAGCAGATTTTACCTCCTTGCTGCCACTTGCTTCCCCCACAACATTAGCTGCCACTAGCTGATAAAAATTATCACTATTACTTGCTTGTCCTTCACCCTCCACCGTATCACTCCTCTTTTTTCACCTCGTTTGTCGACCACATAACAATTATTGGGTTTTCTAAAGAAACTTTGAACACTCAGCTGCCATGACATTTTGCAAAAGCTAGGCTATGTAGCGATATAGTCTACCAATGGGATGGCTAAAGCCAGCTAGACAACGAGGTCATGCATGTCACTGTGACCAAAAATTTATATTTCCTGATGAAGAAATGAACAAATAAAGAAGTTACAACAATTTTGTGCTATTTATTAAAGAACAGTAGCAGAGTAAGTTGATTCAGCTGAAGGGCAGCTCTCTACATCTTAGTGTATGCTGAGAGTCTAACTACAGGTCTAGATGTAGTTTTTGACAGTGTTGCATCTGAGTTATTTAACGTAACGCCCTTAGTCTTAATCTGTCAAAATGATGGAGGGCCTTCAGATTTTTCTTTCAGAATCCAGTCATTGACTGAGATAATTCAGTTAACGCAACCCCTGGTCCTGGGTAATAGATGTCAGAATTGACTTTTATATATTTATTATATGCCAAGTGTCTGACATGATGTGTAGAAGAATACATTTGTTTCAAATATGCGTTATCTTTTGTGGCTGTATCACAGGTTGTATTGCAAAGACAATTAATTTAAGCACTTTGACTAATAATTTAAATGTATTTTGTATATGATTCGACTACTTTTGCAATATAGCAACATAAAAGACGCAAAGACACAAAGATGCCTGATGAAACGACAAGGAAGAGGAGGAGAGACCCTGCCCAGAGGAAGCCCCTGTATGGAGCCAGGCCCAGAGGGAGGGCTCGGCGCCGAACACCTGGTGGCCGTGTTTGCTACGGAGCCCGGCCGGGCACAGCCCGAAGAAGCCACGTGGCACTCCCCTCTCCATCCTTTGGACCCACCATCCATCAGAAGATATGCAGGGTTCGGGTGTGCTGCCACATGGGTGGCAGTGAAGGTCAGGGCCTCGACGGACCAGACCCGGGCGGCAGAGGCTGCCTCTGGGGACGTGGAGCGTCACCTCTCTGTGGGGGAAGGAGACGGAACTTGTGCGGGAAATGGAGCGCTACCAGTTAGATCTGGTGGGGCTGACCTCCACACACAGTCTCGGTTCTGGAACTGTACTCCTGGATATGGGATGGACCCTATTCTTCTCTGGAGTTGCTCAAGGTGTGAGGCGCCAGATGGGTGTGGGGATACTCACAAGCCCCCGGCTAAGCGCCGCTAAGTTGAAATTTACTCCAGTAAACGAGAGGGTCAACTCCCTACAGCTTCGGGTAGTGGGGGGGGTGGGGGGGTGGCTCTGTTGTTTGTGCATATGCCTGGAAAGGCGTGATTGGGAGGAACAGCCCCCCTGATCTGAACCCGAGTGGGTGTTTGTTGTTAGACTTCTGTGCTAGTCATGGAGTGTCTATAATGAACACCATGTTTGAACATAAGGATGCTCATAAGTGTACATGGTGCCAGAGCACCCTAGGCCGAAGATCGAAGATCGATTTTGTAATCGTTTCATCTGATTTGAGGCCTCATGTTTTGGACACTCAGGTGAAGAGAGGGGCAGAGCTGTCAACCAATCACCATCTGGTAGTGAGTTGGGTCAGGGGGTGGGGGAAGACTCTGGACAGACCCGTTAAGCCCAAACCGGTAGTGCAGGTGAACTGGGAATGTCTGGACGAGGCCCCTGTCCGTGAGTTCTTCAACTCAAACCTCCAGCGGAGCTTTTCTGGCATCCCTGTGGAGGTTGGGGACAACATGAGTGGGTAATGTTAAAAGCCTCTGTTGCTGAAGCCGGAGCGGGAAGCTGTGGTCTCAAGGTCTGAGTTACCTCAAGGGGCAGTAACCCTCAAACATCGTGGTAGACACCAGTGGTCAGGGAAGCCATCCGACTGAAGAAGGAGGCCTTCTGATGGGGGTTTCTCGTCAATTTCCATGGAAGTCACTGAGGTATTCAAACAACTCCACAGTGGCAAGGCCCCAGAGATTGATGAGATCCACCCAGAAATGCTAAAAGCTTTGGGTGTGGAGGGGCTGTCTTGGATGACACGTCTCTCTAACATTGCATGGAAGTCGGGTACAGTGCCCAAGGAGTGGCAGACTGGGGTGGTGGTTCCCCTGCTCAAAAAGGGGAACGAGAGAGTGTGTACCAATTACAGGGGTATCACACTTCTCAGCCTCCCCGGTAAAGTCTACTCCAGGGTGCTGTACATCCAAAGCGAGAGCTGTGTCAGACTCTTTCCAGGTGAGGGTTGGCCTTCACCAGGGCTGCGTTTTGTCATCAATCCTGTTTGTGATATTCATGGACAGGATATCGAGGCGTAGTCGTGGCGAGGAGGGGCTGCGGTTTGGTGGGCTTGGGATCTTGTCACTGCTTTTTGCGGATGATGTGGTCCTGATGACATCATCAGTCCACGACCTTCAGCTCTCACTGGATCGGTTTGCAGCAGAGTGCGAAGCTGTTGGGATGAGGATTAGCACCTCTAAATCTGTGGCCATGGTTCTCAGCAGGAAACCGGTGGAGTGCCAACTCCAGGTAGGGAATGAGTCCTTACCCCAAGTGAAGGAGTTCAAGTACCTTGGGGTCTTGTTCACAAGTGAGGGGAGATTGGAGCAGGAGATTGGCCGGAGAATCGGAGCAGTGGGGGCGGTATTGCACTTGCTTTACTGCACAATTGTGATGAGAGCTAAGCCATAAGGCAAAGCTCTCGATCTACTGGTCAATTTTTGTTCCTACCCTCACCTATAGTCATGAAGGCTGGGTCGTGACCGAAAGAACGAGATCGCGGGTACAAGCGGCCAAAATGGGTTTCCTCAGGGGGGTGGCTGGTGTCTCCCTTAGAGATAGGGTGAGAAGCTCGGCCATCCGCGAGGAGCTCAGAGTAGAGCCGCTGTTCCTTTGCGTTGAAAGGAGCCAGTTAAGGTGGTTTGGGCATCTAGTAAGGATGCCTCCTGGACGCCTCCCTAGGGAGGGGTTCCAGGCACGTCCAGCAGGGAGAAGGCCTTGGGGAAGACCCAGGACTAGGGGGAGAGATTATATCTCCACACAGGCCTGGGAACACCCCGGGATCCGGGGCTGGTCCCAGCTGGTTAATGTGGCTCGGGAAAGAGAAGTTTGGGGTCCCCTCTGGAGCTGCTGCCCCCGTGACCCGACCCCGGATAAGCGGATGAAGATGGATTGATGAATGGTGTGCGCGCTGTGTCAAGTGTACATGCATAATGAGAATAATAGCTCGGACCCCAGGCCCTAGCTTTCTAAAAATGTGGCCCCAGTAACAATATAGTTGCTCTAATCTTTGAGCAACACTTCCTGTGACAGTTTATGTGTGAAAACAGGTTTTAACCAGAGAAAGGTTATGTGAAGGAAAAGAGTAAAAAAAAGAAACAAAGATGTGTGAATGCCTGTATTCTGGGTGTGTGTACATGTGTGGATATGTGTGAAGCTGACCTCATTCCCTTACTACTTAACAGTTTCCTCTCCCTTCCCTTGATAGGAGTATAGACTTATAATGAATCTAGTACAAAACCCACACACACACACACAAATGAAGCACATAATAATAAGGTCATTAAATTACATTAACAGATGGATTGGCAAAATCAAATTTTTGCATTCTGCCTATTCATTACACTGTAATAATAATAATAATAATAATAATAATAATAATAATAATAATAATAATAATAATAATAATAATAATATCTTTTTACAGTGTGTGTGAGAAAATAACCTTTTGATGAGTAAATAATAACCACAAAAAACACACCATCACATCATACCTTAACTGTCATTCATGATCCTGTCTGTGTGGCCTGTTAGGGAGTCTGGGGTTAATTTCATGTCTTAGTTCTTGTGTACATTATTTTGGTTTATTCTGCTCTCTACTCTGTGTCCTAGTTCTGTGTTCTGGTATTTTGTAACATGTGTGCGTTTCTGTCTTGTTGCTTATTCACTCTGCCCCATGTCTGCTCGTCATGTCAGTCTCTCTGTTTTCCTCTGCTCTTTCTCTCCCCCTGCCTCATTAACCCTGATTCTGTCACCTGTGTTGCTCCCGCCCTGCTTGTTAGTCCCTCGATAAATTCCTGGTGTTTCTGTCTGAACTTCACCAGTCGGCCTTTGTGTATCCTGCGTTTGGGTCCTCCTTCCTGCTCAACCCTGCACCACACACACAACAGTGTGACATAAACAAAAAAAAGGTCAGTTGACCCTTTGCTAAGCCACGCCCCCCTTAGTTACTGTTGCTAAGTACGACAAACTGTCAGACCTGTCTGACTTTTAGCACGGCGCTGCCACTGTTTATTACTGCAGATCTCAGAAAGAAGCAGACAGTTTTGCAGTTGCATTGTGCATTTGAAGGTTGTATTCAGTCTGTCAAACAGACTAAAACGGACGTGAAACAAATTGTGGTGCCTAATAGAGTAGAAAGAATAACTTTTTGGACTTGACAACGCCACCTCCTGGTGAGGGCAGGAGGAACCTTTTAGAACCCTTAATATATAAGGTTGTGTGTCGTGAACGCTGACTAATCCTGAATAGGAACAATTACAAAGAGGCATGCGTTGCACAAAAGTAAGTAAGTAATTTTATTACAAGTATATTGGTAAAATCCCCATTAAAATACCAACGGCATAAGTAAAATTAGCTTGATTATAAATTGGTTGGGGTAAAAAAACAGTGTTACTCTCCTAGGGTAGGAAGGTCAGGTCAGCTCATACACACCAGCCCGATCAGTGACTGTGGTAGACAGAAAAGGGAAACAGCAGATCCAACACCAAAAAGTACATGCACTATACACTCAACATCTAAACTATTCACTACACAATTAGCATCTAGACCATTCTCTACAAAATACCATGTGATGTCGAAGTTGAGTATACACACCACTACAGAATGTGACCCAGTGCAGTCTCACCACAGAACAGAACGCAGTGTGCCTGTACAAATTCAAGCTGTGGATATATAGAGAGAGAAAAGCAACCTGTATTTAAACCAACATCCAAAAATATGGCACTCAATAGACACCCAATACAGGACATCAATTCCACTCACAGTGGGGCACTAGTCCGCCTTTAAACAAACAAAACACAAGACATTAGTTGCGAGTTCCAAAATTCCAGTTCCTTGCACATGATTAACAGAAAAGTGAAATATAAGCCTACTTTGCAAGGTTACCAAAGTCCTGTAGCACAGTATGCAGCAGGAGGGGGGGGGGGATTCTGGTACTAAAGAGAAAACATAAATACCAGGGCTACAAGTCATTAAGATACACAGATAGATATAGACATGTATATCGTTTACCAGTATCTCCAGATCCCTACATCCACAGTCGCTGATTTGTGGCCACAAATCTGTAGACTGAAACATACAAAAAATCTTTACTAAACGGGACAAACCACAGGTTAAGAAAATGCTACTAGCGTAGCAAGCACCAGTAACACACAGTATTACCTGACGATTGAGAAAGAGGACAACAATATTAAGGATCAACATTGTTCCTGTACATCTGGGTCGGTCTCTGTTCAGTACTAAAATCATTAAAAAGCAGAACAGTAGGGCTTTATAATGTTACATTCAGTAGGTTCGCTAGCGTTGTAAAGGAAATAAATTGTACTTCTCCTTTCAACCTCTCTGGGTAGCGACTGTAATTATTACAAGTGCCCCAGAAACAGTGTTTGACCATATCTTGGAAAAATATGGCAAAAGAAAACTGGAACACAACTCATTTTGCATTAGAGCCAATGGAGCGCAGCCATGAAAGTGTGGGACCTCAGAGCAAGTCATATACTGCACTGTGATTGGCCAGCTGTGAATTTGGGGCATGGCTTAGCGAAGGGTCACTGAAAGGAACGTCAGTATATTACGTGAGTGACGTGATGTTTAACGCATGGTGAAGGTTGTGAAACGGGGGAATTTGTTTGGTTTTACGCAACTAAGCTACTTGGTTAGGCTTAGGAAAGGATCATGGTTTGGGTAAAAACAAGTCTATTTCCATAAATCAATTCAATTCGCTTTATTGACATGACTGTGAAACAATATTGCCAAAGCATCATACATATAACATAACGACAATCAACCCCATAAGCCATGTGATGTAAGTAACGTAACTCATCTACAAAACGTTATTTAACTTCAAACATATCAACTTTGACTTTCTTCCACACAGACTCGCCTTCGGAGTGAAAGTCCTGAGTTTACATGACCCATCTGTACACCCCACCACCCTTCTTACATGCACTTAGTTGCTCTACATCACCTGAATTCTTCTGCAACTAGAGGTTGCAGCCTAACTAAAAACGTAAATATGGGTCATAGTAAGTTATAAGGCTGCTAAGACTGAGAGAAAAGGTTAGACTGGCCCAACATGCTATCCGTGCTGTTTTTACATGCGATTTTCAATAACCATGAAAACTGCAATATTCAAACACCTGCACCATTTTTGCCTGTTTGATTGTCGGCAATGTGACAAAGGAGCAGATGCCACTGTGTAATATCAATGACAACTACAAACCAGCTTTACTACCAATAGCAGTTATACAACTCAGCTGTAGGATATCAAACTTTGGCCTGTAGGAGAAGGAAGAGATCAGAGAGAGAATAACAAGATTTAAACTCTACCTTCCACCGGTTGTCAAGGGAAATGTGTGGTTGAAGAACAGGAGGTGGATAAGCTCTCTGCCTTGATCTTCACTCTTTGGGAATATCACAAATGCCTCCTAATATGCTTGACTGAGAATACAGGGGAAAAATAACTGACTCATTGATCGTGCCGCAGGGTTTTCAGAGAGTGTGGGCAGACTGAGGGTAAAAAAGAAACTCTTATCATGCTGTGGTGTGGTTTCTGTGTGAATTTAAGATGGTCTGTGGAAGCAGTGAAAGTGTTTACTGTGGGAGAGAGGACGATGGTGGACAGCAAGATGTTAAGATATCAGATTAAGGCTCTTTATCTTTCCTAAACAAAATAATGTTATATCACCAATGCTGATATTCCACGTGTTTCACTTAAAAGAAAGCAGGTCAGGCAACACCTGCATGACTCATGCATCTTACAACTCTAACCTGTCATCACATGACAGATAGGGAGGAGAGAATACAGTGGCTCTAACAAGGGGGAAACGGGGAGAGGGAGTGGCAGAGAGACATATCTGCATAATCTTTTTAAGTTTGGGATTGCACCAATTTTCTTCAAACTGCTCTAGGCAGGATTTCTGTTTAAAAATACACATTTCTTATCATCATAAATCACATAAAAGTGTGGCTCCCATGAAGAAGAACTTTCCACAAGATTTGCACTGTAGGTCGGATTTGTTTGAATTTGGAAGTCATTCTAGTCCCTCATTTTTTTAATTGTCATGAACTGATCCATGGACTGAAATTGATTAATCTAAATTTGCACTAGCGATAAACTTGCTCTTAAACCAGCCACTAACAGGTTCACATAGTACAGTGTATGACTATGACTGAATGCTTGCTATATTCTGACTCCCTGTCAGGGCTTTCACAGTTCAACATTGCACAGAGCAAAGCCATTATTTCCAACAGAAAAAACGGTTGTGTTCTCTCTCAGGCTGCTGCGTGAGTCATTGTGTCGAGCAGCATGATCATTTTCTGCTAGGTTTTGAAACCAAAGTTAAACTTAAAGTTAACTTAAAGTTCATCAATGACGTGTTAACAACACGTCATTGATGAACAGTTACAGTGGTCTTTCATTTAATGACACCACCACAAAAGACTGTAACGCAGCATTAAAGTGGAAGGGACCTAAGTGACATAGTCACACATTATAACTACATGCAGTATATGTAGTGCAGTATATCTTCATGGGTAGATACATACCAGTGGTTTTCAATACAGAGAGACACATGACTAGAGCTGCTCTCTCCACAGCCAAAGGACAGACGGATATAAACACAGACAAATGGACACACCCACTTATGAGATCAGACATATAAACCTGACAGAGACCCTGACAGGAAAAACTGCATCACCATAAACAGATGGGAACCCTGATTACAGCGCTGTCTGTCTTTGTCTTTCTGTGTGTGTGTGTGTGTGTGTGTGTGTGTGTGTGTGTGTGTGTCTCCTCTCTCTCACTGTCTCTTTCTCTCTTTCTCTGGCAAGGGTTCAGCAGTTTTGTTGAGCAGAGGGAGAAAGTATGGAAGCTGTCAGGCGCCATATGATGCTGCCTCTGCAGTTTACACATGGAGACAGAAAGAGAGATTGATGGCAAGGACACTGAGACTCCCATACAGGACAGTGAATCTCATACATAGGGCTGAAGGTGGAATTAAAAAGTCACAAACCAAAGTGAAACTCCTGTCAATTTATTTTGTTAACCCCTACATGTGTTGTCATATCTGGAGTTTGTGTCAGGTACTGTGTATTGTGTGCTGTAAAGGTCAGTACTGTCTCCACCACTTGGCTGACCTAGATTCAAAAGGCCCTTTATGTGTTCATGTGATGATGTGCACATTTGTCTGTGTTTGTGTGTGGGTGGGTGGCTTGCCACTGTCTCTGTATAATCCCCATGGTAGAATTTGGTTTCAAGCGTAAGTCAGAGAACAGTCAGGGACTCAGTCTGCAATACGCCTGACCTACATCGGCTGCTCACAGTGTTCTTAAGACGACACATGAAGTCACATTTACTCTTCCTACAAAATGTCTGCTTTCAAGGGTGTGTGTGTGTACATGGTCTGCTTAAACATACACACACACACACACACACCAAGGCTCAACAGTTTAGTAATGATGGTACTTTCACAGAAAATGCTGCTGTCACATTAAGGCAAGGATTAAATTCTCCGTAAGCTTCTCTCACCAGGCTGCCTCTCTCCAGGTGGTTAACAGGAGAGGTATAATCTCCAGACATATACACACGCACCCCCCCCCCCACACACACACACACACACACACACACACACAAACACACACACGGTGACAAGAACCCAAAAAGAATTACAGAACATAGTGATTTGATGTGCAGAAACTGTCTGGTAGAGGCAAAAAGGCGAGTGGGGGATCATATCTTGTACATGAATATATACTGTACACAAGTATATCTACACAAGGATAGACACATGCACACACACACACACACACATCCCTCATTGTGTGCTATTTGGAGCTATGTGGCAGCAGTAATTAGAGGTGCGACAGCCAGACAGGTAGAGGTGATGATAATGGGCCGCAGCTATTTCTGTTCTCCATTCGCTTCTTCTTCACCTCTCCGTCTTCTCTCTCTCTCTCTCTCTCTCTCTCTCATTCTCTTCCACTCATTTTTTCTCGCTGTCAAATACCCAACTCTAGTCCAGGTGGAACTGAAATGTTCCTACACACATGCACAAACACACATGCATGCACACGCTCCAACACGTATCCCTCTGTCTTCCCTCATTCCCCCTGCACCTCTGCCTCACTCCTCTCACACTTACCTCTCGCTGTTTCATTTTTCTAAACCGCTTCTTTTTTCCCCCCTTTGTGTGTTGAATTGACGTGATGTCAGCGTTTTCTCCAGCATCGTTACATTTTTCAAGTCACTTCCTGCATGTTGCAGAAGGGGGGAAGGTAGACAATCGTTGTGGCACAAGAGACATTAATAATCCATACGGCACTTGAGGGAGGTTATATCATAGGTATTGTTGCTGTTGCATCTATGCATTTGTATCTATTTTCCCTAAAGGTGACGTCACAGTCTACCTGCAGAAAATAAGCCATTCTCTGCCCTCCTAGCTGACAGATGCTTTAATATGGACTGCTGAGGTTTAACATAAAATAACAGTTGCACCAAACCTACAGTTAAATTTCACCACATTTTGGATATAATGAATTAAAAGGTGAAAGAAAAGGATCACTGTTCTGGTGAAAATGTAAAACCTACATTTATTGATTTTAGCCACTTGATGCAGGGCAACAAGAGGTAAACACCTTATATGGCAAACATGTTTGCAAAGAGAAACTTTATAAAGGTCCAATATGCACTCTGCTTTTAGTTCTGTTTTGATCGCCACCAGATTCTGAGGTAAAATTCCTAGCTGCTGAACGTTTGATTGTGTTCAGCGGCTAGCTGCTAACTATGTCTGCTGATTGGTGACAGGCAAGTAGGGTACAGTGTTTTATAGAAATGCCTTTCCTGATTTTAGTTGATTTTAATAATCTATTATTATTGTTTTAATTTCATAATTGTCTACCTGCTATTGCATCTTTTGTTGCATGTTTTATTATTATTATTATTATTATTATTATTATTATTATTATTATTATTATTATTATTACAGTGGGTTTTTAGATTTTATTTCACTGGACAGCTGCTGTGGGGGCAAATGAAGCTAATGAGAGTGATGAGAATGAACCAAAACAATGACTTAAATAACAGTGATAAATCTCTCTAGGTTTGTAACCACGAGCAACCCCTTTCAAGTTACACATCCATTGTTAAATGTGAAAAAATATTTGTTAGAGCCACTTCAACAACATATTTTTGTTTGTATTTGTTATAGATGGTATTGCTGCTAATGAAATTGAACTAAATAGAATACGTTAGTTTTTTTTGCACACAAGATGGTCTGTCATGCCCTGCGATGGACTGGCGACCTGTCCAGGGTGTACCCCGCATTTCACCCAATGTCAGCTGGGATAGGCTCCAGCCCCCCACGACCCTGTACACAGGATAAGCGGTTGACGATGGATGGATGGATGGCATGGATGGATGGATGGATGGATGGATGGATGGATGGATGGATGGTCTGTCATCACTAATCTTTGTATTATTGTAGGTGTGCATTTGACTGGTCCCTTTATCACTTAAGCCATGCTATGGTCAAATAAAGCCTGCAGTTAGATGTGGTATTTTAGCTAATTAGCTAATTAATGTAAGAAACAACCAGGCTTAATTTTAAAGGATGCATCTGAACTCATATTGATATGGATGAGAGGTGTGGGCGCATCAGTAGCACCTCATTATATATCTGATTACATTTTAATTTCTTTTTTATCACTTATGCAGTGTAGGGTGATTGTTCGCTAGATCACCAGATCCACAGGTCACTAGTTGAGTTAGCTGAGGTTTCATGTGCGTGCTGTCATTTTTTGGGCATGTAAACAAATACGCAGGGGCAATGTAGGTGGCACATTCATGTAATTTCCTTAGCCCTACAGAGCCAATGAGACAGGTGGTCAGTGGGTGGAAAACAGGCGCATCTCAATAACTGATTCATGAAAATGCAATGAATCCGCCATTCTTTATGACAACAGTGTATTGCTACTCCCCTTTTTAATATGGCAAGCAGTGCTAAATCGCAACACAAATTTTCAATAAAGCCTTACACGTTGCTTGTATCAATAATGCAATGAATACAAGAATAAGCGCTTGCTTGTGTAACCGTTTGTGTGTGTATTTGTCCTTGTGCTTACAGCCATGTTTTACTCATTCACATGTGTATCTGACAGCTGCTGTCAGCACTTTTGTCTGTGCATGCAGCTGGAGCTGAAATCTGCCACATAAGTGTGTGTGTGTGTGTCGGTATGAACATTTCATCACAGCAGGTTTCCATCAGAGTGGTCCAGATTTAGCATATTGTCTGTCATGTGAAGTGAGACTGCTGTGACCTTGAGGATCTTAAGGTACTTAGAAAATGTTATACAGTATTCCACTCAGCTGTTCCTCTGTTCTGTTCCCTCCATCCTGTCTCCTTCCATTGCTGTTAATTCCCTTTTTTTCTTCTTCTTCCAGCTTGAAAGGATGCTGCTTCAGTAGGCAGAAACCCCCCTCCTTGCTAACCAAGATTTAATTTCACTCTCTCATCCTCCATGCAGGTGTCATGATGTTTGGTCTGAATTAACCTGAGCTTTCAAAGGACTATCACATCTATCAAGATCAACAACATCCCCATAACTGATCTCATTAGTTTTTGCTTTGTGACTGTGGGGGCTTTCACATCAGTACTTTGGTTGGCTTAGTCATCGCCAAAGACAGGAAATGTTGTTAGTGTGTTTTTGTCAGGAGTTATGCTTGAACCCAAAAGCAGACACGGAGGCTAGGCAGCAGTTTAGCAGTTTATTGATAGAGATAGTGTGAGCTAGCTTGGTAGGGTGAGATGGCTGGGAGTCTCTTCCTAGGGTAGCGGAGTGCGAGGGCTGGCTGG
>JAPMOB010212125.1:0-11833 GCA_029875015.1 Lepomis gibbosus | reverse complement strand
TTTAAAGTACATGGATCACAACTCACTTCTTGACTGCATCGTTGTCCACCAGGTTGCTGTCCACCACCACCATCTGTTTAGGTATAGACATGTGCACATTCAGCAGTCCCAGAGACATTAGGCTGAGAGAGGCCACACAGGCTCCTCCTGGAGAGTCCAGAGAAAACTGCAGCATGTCTGACACACCCGGAGGCTCCTTTATAGCTTGAGATGCTGTGTTTGAAGTAGCAGCCACTCTCTGTGGGTCTTCTTTGGATAGATGATAATCTGTCTGCTCTCTGCTGGATGGATCTTCACCAGAACCAGCTGAAAAGCAATCTTCTGTCTTTTTCTGCTCATCTGCTTCGCTTGTGAATGCCCTTTTCTCGTTCATGTCTACCCCCATCAACTCCTCTTCTCCTTCCACTTTTCTTTGGTCGTTCTCTCTTTCCTTTGTGGAGTCACTGTTTGTCTTCTCTGGTTGTACCAGTGGTTCACTCACTGGTTGGCCATCTTCCTTCCCTTCACTTTGTTTTTTTCTTCTTTCCGACCCTGCTCTTCTCTCCATCACTTCCTCCCCATTCGCGATCCTGTTCTCTGCTTCATGGTGGAACACAGTGACTGGTCTGTCGTCTCCTGTTCTGTTGTTTATCAGACTCCTCGCGAAACGGAAGGAATCGGTGCACAACGAGTGAGGAAAACGCCATGTAAAACACCTGTCAGGAAGCAGTGGGAGAAGCTTGGTGAAGAGTCAAACATTACCATGAATTCAACTCAGGAACGAGAGCTAAAAAGTTCTATCAGGGAATTCATGTTTGTCAAAAAGTTGAAAGGAGAGTTTGAAAATATCTGAAAGGCATGGCGCTAATTTGTAAACTGATAAAGATCTTTTATGTGTTTTTGATCTTCTTGGTATTATTCTGCTTTCATACATCTATTTGAAAAGTTGATTATGTAAATCCCCATCCCTAGTCTATACCCTAATATTGCTACTAAAAACAACTGGTGCTTTTTTCCACTTCTGAAATTACTCTCCCATTGAGCAGGGACTTTTAGAGGCAGGAACTGCTCAGAAACCAAAACTCAAATTAGGGTGGTGTAGCTAAAATATAAGTTAAGTTCCTAAGACGGTTCCTGGGTGCCAAGAAGAGATCTTACAGTCACAAGAGGCCTTACTGAATACTACCTATGTTTGCCATTTAGTGCATTACAATTAGATGGCTTGAACTTGATCCTAAGTCACATTGAGTGTCACCTGAAGTGACACACAAAGGTTAAGAATAACCTTATTTGGACAAGTAGTGAATCTCAGTAGGTCTAGTAGGGCTAAATATCTTTATTAGGCACTGCTGTTGCCATTGTTCATTCTTACATGTATCGGTAATTTCTGTAGTTTTTTTCTTTCTGGATCTGGTTTCCTTGCAATAATTTGTTTGTGTTAATAGCTGAAAAATGTGAAGGTCGCTGGATAAGAAAAAACAACTTAATATATATATAATTGTATTGAGATATTGAGGTACTACACTGAATATGGCACTGAAATACATACAAAATAATATACAAAATAAAATACAACCTGTTCTCACTTGCTCAATAACTGACTGTATAGACACAACAAATTGTTTAATATAGCAGTGTACCATACAAATTTATCAAAACTAATAAAATAAATAAATACTGCAAATAGTCTTTAGCATGTTACATTTTGGTTAAAGAGACTATCTCTTAAATGAAATAAATAAAATACAAGTAATCTAAGTATTCACAGGCCGTGTACCTGTAGTAGGACTGGGACAGCTGGAAGGACATTGGCAGGATGGGCAGTGATCGGTTCTTCTTCGGCCCAAAGGGTTGATTAATACGGCGACGGTTGACCAGACCCCTCTTCCTGCACTGTAGGAACACCTGGCACAGCAGCTCCTGTTTATACTTACTGTACATGTGGAAAGTCTAAGACAGAAGACAGATAGTCAGAAGATTGTGTGTGTTTTGTATCTGCGAGTGTCATGTGGACAAATGGACTTGGCTTTTTGTCATTTTTCATGTATTTCAATGTTATGGTATTTTTACACTTCATAAGTCTGCATTTTTATATTGTTGCGTTATTTTCAGAGAAAGTATATTAAAAGATGGCCGTACCTGAAAGGATCTGGAGGACTTCATTTGAGAGTTGGTCATGGCCAGAGTGCTCTGGATCAAGTTATGTAACACTATGGCATGAATGTCATCTGTGCTGCAATGGACACACACAAACAAAAAAATAATTTCTACCCTAAAAACTCCAACTTAAATTGGTAGAAGAAAATCTTGTGAAAATTTAATCTTCACCAGTTTAGATTGTCTCTCCATGACACCTGCTTTCTATTCTCTATTGCCGAAACCCTAAACCTGTAACACACATGTAGAGAATTACATTACAAACTCCACTCAGCTTCTCGTTTCAGCCATTACTGCTTGTGTTACGGTCAGAACATGAAACTTCCTCCTCTTCCTACCTTGAGAAGAGCTGATGTTTTGTGTCAGGTATGATCATGTCACTAACATTCAGAGCAGAGGAGAACTTCTGTCTGAGCAGCTTGACAAACTCAGAGAACCCTTTAGCACAATCCTAAAACAACACAGGCAGAAATATCCAAATGTAAAGGCAGAAAGTCAAGAATTCAGAAATAAACAAACAAGGAAACCCACACACCTCTGAATTGTCTGGATCAGCAGGTCTCTTCTCCTCCAACAGTCTCATCAGAGTTTTGTCCTGGTACACCTCAGCCAGACAGATCCTGCAACACACAGTTAATGAAAAAAAACTCCAGGTTTTGTGTTTAAAAATGTGTGTTTTTATTATGTGTACCTACCTGTAGTTCAGAAGTGTCTGAGGATTTTTGAGGATGTATTTTGAGCGACGCCCAACAGCTAGAGACGTTTTATCTGCCGATATCTCAAACTCAGCATGGAGCAGGTCTCTGACCACACAGTAAGGTACGAAAGGCCTTTTTAACTGCAACACATTAACAATACGCTGTATGTTTTGAACAAGTACAAACAAGCTCGAAACATAGTTGACTTGAAAAAAAAAGGTTGAAGAGCGAGTAGAAATGGTGGTGATGATCAAAAACAGGAAAATCATTTTTTGTTAATTTTATGATCATCAAAATGCGGGCAGGTTTTGCACATTCATAACATATAATGATGTAACTGTTAATGTCACCAAATGTAAATGTATTTCTTATTATGTTGTAGTATACATAATATAGAGCAGACAGGAAAGGAGGGGAGGTCCCTGTCTGGGCGAAGCTGTTGTGGTTACATGGCCAGTGTCTTAAACCTCTTGTCCATCAGGACACCGATTCTTTAAAGGACTGTGGTTTTGGAGATGACGTGTGATCACTTCCATGTTTGAATAACTCGATAAGTTTCTGTCTAAAAATTATACATATAAAGTGGAAATAAATCCCCCTTTGGTTTAAATAGCCACAGCCAGGCCTATGCAATGTGTGATGAGGGGGTTGCAAGAAGGAATTGCTTTGTTTTAAAAGGGACAACACTTCGTCATGTATTTGTGTGTATGATACCTTGCTATTGAAAAGGTGTGAAGCCACACTACACAGCATCATCAGTGAATCTTCCTGCACAGACCAATAGACTCTCTGTCTGGTCATCATTTTCAAAGCTTGGTGGTCCGCATCGTCATGAGCAGGAGTGCGTTTCCTGACCTCTTTAAGATAATTAAACACACAAAGAAATAAGAATGCACCCCATCTGTCTTTAGTCCATCAGTCACATGCATTCATTTTTATGATCACACCGTACCTTTCTTCTTCTTGCGTGGGACCTTGACAACCTCCTTTTTGCTTCTCTTCCTCTTCCGTCCCTTTCCTCCAACCACCTGCCGGTTTCTGGACGCAGGCTCGACACCCACCTGGATACAAAAACACAGCGACAAAAACAAGACACAAGATCACAAACACCATAAACTAGATTTAAGAACCAGTCAAATGTCACACTATTCATGTAAGCAGGGCAGTCAGCTGTCTGGCACTCATCTTAACAGACTGAAAATAAGTGGGTAATGGGTTTCTGTGGTTTAATGGTGAATGAAGTGTTTTGAAAATTACATCTTCAGTGGGAAAAACTCCAATAAGATCACCGTTGTCATCTGCAATAGGTTAACATCAGACATATCAACTAGGAGCCTACAGAGCACGAGAACTCTGGGAGTAATCAGTCTCTGGCAAACAACACTATAGTCGTAGGTGTTCTGGGGCCGTATTTCACAACAACAGTAAATCTAATACATCCTCCAAAATGATCATAAAGTTAAAACAACACCTTTCTAAAACAGTTTCAACAAAAACTGAACATTATAACAGTACAATTTATTGCAGGACAGATGTATTAGACTGCATTAGTTTTAAATAGGCGGACTTAAAAAACTGGCAACAGAGTATATATAAAGATAATAAAACAATAATAAAACAAAACTGACCTCAACAGTTTCTAGCATCAGTGGTTTCTTGGTAGTCACGTAACGAGGTTTAGCAGTTCCTCCTGTTAAACACAGACATATAAAAAGAATATTATTCTTTCATATTATCAACATAAGCATGTGCCTCAGCACATCAGATGGAAAAACAGCAGCGCAATGACAGCATCAACATCTCCAAGGCTCATACGTAGGTATTGTTAATGCTGAATTAAGGAAAGAAATCAACTTCGCTATGAAAGTTTTGTTATGATTAGACACAAAGTCCAGTATGAATGAGAGATATCCATTATGTTCCAAGCAGCAACTCACCAGCTTGAAGTGCAATCCTGAGATTATTACTCATCAGGCTCTTCAGTCTGACTTTGTTGTCCTTCGCCTCTAAACCACTTGGGTTCTAAAAACAAATACACCACATACGTGTGACCAAAATGCGGACAGCACAAACATTAGGCTGCATTTGATATTGTCTTTTGTCTCTGCACATACACACGTTGTGCTTGTGTTTTGTGTACATACATTTTTGACAGCGAGTAGGTGACTGGTCCACAGCCAGTTGCGTTTAAGATGACCAAAGAATTCAGAGTCCAGACCTCCTGCTCCTTTACCGTCTCCTGGTATCGAGCCGTCGTCGCACACTTCACGACTGCCCCTGTGTGTGTGTGTGTACAGAGTAGACACACATCAGTGCTATGCTAACACACTGGTGATAAGCTGAATTTGTACTGCCCTGACCGGTTTTTGAATTTAAATGTGAATTGATTATTGTATAAAACATGAGAAAGCAAAAGAACGAAAAAGTGTATGTAAAATTTTTTTGTTTACACCCGATTCTTTATCTTGTATTGAGTATACTTTTTCAGGTACAACTGCAACTTAATATTAAAGCTGTAATATTTGGGGGAGATATTGGCAGAAATTAAACATATTATATTGCTGGGACCCACACACTTCAGGGCCTGCTTTAATGTGAGCATGTGAAACAGTCTCATAATTCATTTGTTGAAAGAGATAAAAAGACTAAAATAATTTAAATTATTTGTTGTCATAAATATTTGGTCTCTGAGGGCTTCCGTAGCATAGAATGCCTTTAAATCTAAATCTTGTTTTCAAAACCTGCTGTTACTACAAGCACCATTGACACAGGATGATCTGCAACAGCAGCAAAAACATGACAGCAAGAAGTGGACAATGACTGCACGAGGTTCCAGACACATTACAATACAACATATCAATGTAGTAAATAAACACGTCTTGTCTTACAGAGAAATCATACTTCACCTACTTTAGGAGGTATGCCAATCCTATGAACACGTTGCGTTCGGGCACAAATAAAGGAGCAGGATCGTCTTCTGTGACATTTCTCTTATTACGGATGACCCCTAGAAAAAGAAAAAGAGAGACAAGCACATCTTCAAATAGAGAAAATTACAATCTTCCCCTTGATCACCAGTGGTTGTGATTGTGAGTGAGTGATTAGTGCGTGCACATGTACCCAGTGCTGTGTTGAGGCAGACACACATCAGGTCAAACCAGTAGTTTTCTACATCTTCAGCAGTGTTGAAGATGTACCGGCGCCTCTCAAACGGATTGTCAGGTGACTCTGTGACCAGCCAGTAGTGAGGCTCAGCATTGGTGGTGTCAACAATAGTGGCATTGCGCTTCAAGTACAAAAAGAGCTGGTGCAGGTATGGAGACAAAATACGAGACTTGTGAGAAGAGAACTGACTTCATTTTGATTTTCTTTGACCAAGTAAAAAACCTCTGTATCTTGATGTGATATGCTTATTTAAAACAGTAGCCCATGTTGGAGAAAGCCCTTTTCAATTGTTGTTGGGTTTGTTTTACATGAGAGGCAACTTTAAAAAATTAAAAAACAAAACAAAACAGTAAAATCTCTCTTTTTTTATATTTACTTCATTATTGGTAAATTGATTAGTCATTCTAAAACACAAGGCTACACAATAAAATAAAGTTGTAGCTACCTTTACACTTCAAACAAAGAACATAAATACACATATCTAAAATTAGAATACAATACAAATTAAAAACTACATATACAGTAATGTATATACAAATTTTATACAAGGTATTACCTGGTCCTTCTCCTTGAACTTCTCCACAGGACCAAACTGTAGCAGACCCATGTAGACCATCTTCTGCAGGTTCTCAAAAAATGAGAAGAGGTATCTCCTAATATAAGGAACACATAAATACTCAATTTAGAATTTTATTTATGATGTGTTATAGAGAGAGAAAATGGAGAAGGAAAGTCACCGTTTATAGAGCAGCTGTCTTTTCATTCTGGCAGGCAGCGCACTAACAAGATGATGTTGCTTCACAGGGTCGTTGAGATATTCTTCCAGTCCTTCCACCTGTGGAGTCGACAAATGTGTCTTTATGTACAGCCTGTGCTCCATCTTTCCTCATGTATTACAAGTTGTGTTATAAGAGGTGGGCGATCAACAAGCTCACAAATTGCCACAACTTTTGATCTATATTCAGTTACCAGTTTATTATTTCCACCTATATACCAAATATTTTGTCCAGTCCACTTATATAAATGAGAATATACAAAATATTAGAATCACCTCTTAGTATAACTCGATACAATTCAGCAACACCACAAACAAGCACGTTGAGTGTATATCAGGTAATATTTATTAATTCAATTTTAAAGAACATGTGTTTGTAGGCGGTTGGCATGGAATAAATGTTTACCGTTAGGATAATCTGTTTTCTTACATTGCACAGCTATTCAACTATGAAATCCAATGTATGTACGTCGAATGTTTAGCATCACTGTCACAAATGAGAATCATGTCACCATTAGAGAAAGTGTAAAGACAGTACGTGGGATGGACTGCATAATATTGTTTTAAAAACAAAACAAAATGTGTGCTCACCTTATAATTGATCTGTATGACCTGAACGAAGACTGAGAGAGGCAGGCAGAGGAGCACGTCGCCAACCATCGCCCAGCCGCTGCCAAACTCCTTGTGTACACGGACAGGAGGAATGAATTTCTTCCACGAATCTTCATCACAATACACTTTCAGAGGCAGGCAGAAGATCAATCAAGGTGGTTAGTCGGGGAATAATAGTTTGAAAACATAAGGGCGATGTCTACATTCACTTGCTTGTCCCTATTTGCAGTGGTACATAAATATCACTGTATATAAAAAAATTGTCTGCAGAAGTCATGCAGTGGTATTGACTAGGGGTGTGGAATTGATTCTTAGATGCATCCTGATTCTCTCAATTATGTTCAATACAGAAAAATCAATATTTGGAAATTATGGATTGTTACAAATTGCAAGTAGTTACAGTGAGAAAAAACATATACACATATAAGATGCATTGATGATCATGATAGCATTTTGGCCTTCTGACAACAAGTATAGTCATTAAGAAACAAAATGTAAGCCGATTCAAAATGGGTACAAATGTTATTCAAAGAAAGAGTTCCCACACGTGATGTTCCCCTACCTTTCATGTCAGACATAGAGCAACCAGGTGCTGATTTATCCTTCAGCTCTTCCTCTTCATCACCTGAGGATGTCACATCTGAATTAGACAGAGCAGAATGTGCAGTTTGTGGGTCCACAGCGTCGGTGGCAGCACTTTCAGATGGCTGTGTTGGGCCACCATGTTTTTTATGGTTGTCATCAGGATCAGAGTTGTTTGGGTTTGCTGGTGTTTCACTGGTCAATTGGGAGTCAGTGGAGTTGTTTCTGCATGGGTGCCCGTATATGAGGTACCAGAGGAAGTTATGAATAATACGGAGACGAGGCATCTTAGGCTGGAAGCCAAAAGTCTTTCCCAATCCCCGAACTATAAAAAAAACAAACAGAGAAGACCAAGAGCAAAACAATGAACAGGACATAAACATTTAGAGAGAGAGAGGTTCATCTGATCTTCAGGATAATAATACACAGTGCATTTACAGTCAAAAGGAAATTAAACAGAGCAGCAAAATGGGTAAAACTGCAGGATCTGAATCTGAAAGAATTTTTCCAAAGGGGTTCCCCCAATTTAAAAATTATTTATCTGATACCTACTGTACAAAGGTTAAATTATGAAAATCATAGAAAATCACGAACATTATGTCAGTTTGGTATAGACCTGAACATGCACGGCACTATTAAGAGGCAAATGGATATGTAAACTCAAGCTTTTTGTAAAATACTTGGCTTGTTGATTATTATTTGAACATGATAGCCAACATAGAATACGTTGTGAGATTATTTTTTAAATCTTTCTTAACCGGCAGGCTGCTTGTAACAGGCGGTTATGGTCCCTTCTCTTTCTCTCTACTGAAATGGTCCATGGTTCCAAAACACTCCAGTATCTTGCTTCAACTGATTTTATGCTAGGTGACTGGATGTATCCGCTCTCCTGAAGTTTTTATGTACTGAGACATGTATGTTTGACTTTTCTTGAATGAAATAAAATTATTTAAATGGGGTTACTCATTATTTGTGTTGACAGTTTAACTGGAAGCGCTTCATGCTCACTCGAGTATTAAAGCTGTCCTGTGACCGAAAACGGATATTTAGAAAAAGACCAGAACCGATGCCGACTACAATAACTCCTCACATTTTTTCAACCCTTCTAATATGCAAAAAGTCAAAAAGAACCTGTTGTGGGCTTGAAGTCGTCGTCCTCTTTAAAGCTTTCTTTCATTTTATCATCCGTGCTGTTTTTGTAAGTGCTGCCAGTCATCTCTGCAGACGTTTTCTCTTGTTCTCTGGCTTTCTCTTGAGCATGCTGCAAACTGAGGGACAGATGACAAAGTGACAGAAGGAAAGACAAAAGACACAGAGACTTGTTCAAGATACAAAACATGTCCCAGTGTACTCAGACAAACTCTGTCCCTTACTGACATTTTTTTTGGTTTGTGCTCACCGTACAACTGTGTAAGAGCTGGAGATTTTGAAGCGGACCTGCTCAATGACTCGTTTCACTATGTCATCGTTGGGCTGAATGGACGGATGAACGACCATCTCAACCTGCATACAGAAGAACACCAGACAGAGAGACGGGGTAAGCGGTAAAGGCGGGTGTCAACAATTAACAAAGGTAGCATTACTTTTCTAGTCTTCTAGTTTTAACATTTGTTGTATGTTTGCAATTTCATTTAGTAATGCACTGTATGTGTTACATTTTTTAATATTTGTCACGTTAGTAAATGAGTAAGAAAACCAAAAGCCACTCTCTTGCATGTGCTGTTCCTAGAGGGCCGGTCTGGACAATGCTGGCCAAGCACTGATATGACTGAATGAATGTTCGGGGTGTATACGTGTATGTATGTAGATTTTGTATATAAATAACTGTATATTGCCCATTGTTTTTATTTTATTTATTTTAAATGTTATCATATTTTAATACACATGTAATTATCTGTTAAGTTCTAAGTGTTTCGTTATACAACCTTGTGTTATATAATGAAAATAAACAACCTTTCACCTTGTATAAACAGTGTTATTTCCTTCACCTGTAAGGGATCATAATCTTATGGCTGATCAGTGTTTAACCATGAAAGTGTGATGCATGTACTTACGTTCCTTGTGATCCCGTCCTGTATGACAGTGGTCTTGTAAAACTTAAGCAAGCCTTCTTTAGACAGACTGGCAACGAGACGTAATATGGTTTTCTTGCAACACTTTGTGCTGACTCCATCCTGTTTTTCATCGTCATTGATTATCTTCTGAAGCCTGCACAAAGACAGCACGTTGACATTTTTTGTTCCCTCTTTTTTGTGCAACAAATTGCTAAAATTAACATTTAAGACAAACTGACTGGAAAAGACCCTCTATGATTTTGGAGTTGTGCACAGCCTCAACGATCAGGTTCTTCCTCCTCAACAGACGGTACGTCTCATGAGACCTTTCAGCAGATTTTTTATGTCTGGAGGCCTGAAGGAGGTGGAGTGAGTGAACTGTTACTTTCAACATTCAGCTCAAAACAGTGAAGAAAAAAAAACACTGAAACCAACCCATCAGACTGACCTGCCCAGAGACAACCACAATGTTGTTTTCTGCCTGCTTATCGGCTGCACTCAAGGCCCCACTCTGAGGCAACGGGATGGCAGGACTTGAGCTGTATTCTTTATTCTCCTCAACATGAGCTTGTTCTGACAGAAAAGACAGTCTAAATTAAATATAATTGAACAAGAAACTATAAAAACACACTTATAATATATCTGTCATGGAAAAAACAGTTAAATTCTGAAAAAAATCACAATATCAAAAAATGTTATGAAGGTTTGTATTTCACAGGTAAAAAAACCCACATAACATTTTGTTTGTTGTACCATAAATGAGGTCTGGCAGCACTTTGATGTTACTTTTTAAGAGACATACAGTCCCCTCCAAAAGTATTTGAACGGTAAGGCAAATTCCTTTGTTTTTGTTGTTCACTGAAGACATTTGGGTTTAAGATCAAAAAATGAGTTTGAGACAAGAGTTCAGAATTTCAGCTTTTATTTCCTGGTATTCAAATCTAGATGTGTTAAACACCTCAGGATATATCACCGTTTGTATTAGACCACAGCCTTCTTAGGTGAGTAAAAGTAATGGAACAAATAATCTTAAAGTAAATAACATTTAATATTTGGTGGCATAACCCTTGCTTGCAATAACAGCCTTAAGCCTGCGACCCATCACCAAAATGTTGTATTCTTCATTTGTGATGCTATTCCAGGCTTTTACCGCAGCTTGTTTCAGTTCTTGTTTGTTTCAGGGTGTTTCTCCCTTCAGTCTCGTCTTAAGGAAGTGAAATGCTCTATTGGGTTAAGGTTGGGTGATTGACTTGGCCAGTCGAAAACCTTCCACTTTTTTCCCCTAAAGGAAGTCCTTTGTTTTGTTGGCAGTGTGCTTTGGGTCATGGTCCTGCTGCATGATCATCTTCCTCCTGATAAGTTTCAATGCATTTCTCCGTAAATTGGCAGACAAAATGTTTTTGTCCACCTCTGAATTCATTCTGCTGCTACCGTCATCAGTTACATAATCAATAAATATATATTGATGAGCCTGTTCCAGAAGCAGCCATGCACGCCCAAGCCATGACATTACCTCCACCATGCTTCACAGATGAGCTTGTATGCTTCAGATCATAAGCAGTTCCTTTCTCTCTCCACACTTTGGCCTTTCCATCACTTTGGTAGAGATTAATCTTGGTCTCATCATGACAACCACAATCGTCGCAAAAGATTGTGCTCCAGAACTTTTGCGGCTCTTCTCTGTACTTCTTTGCAAATTTCAATCTGACCTTCTGATTCTTCCTGCTGATCAGTGGTTTGCATCTTGTGGTGTGGCCTCTATATTTCTGCTCTCTGAGTCTTCTTCCAACAGTGGATTGTGATACCTTCAC
>JAPMOB010212123.1:0-14080 GCA_029875015.1 Lepomis gibbosus | reverse complement strand
CAGCTAGATTACTCTAAGCTAGACCTGTCTTACCTTTCCCTGTTACATCAATTAAGACAACTAAGAAATATTCCCAACATAAACTTCACACATTTTGGCCCCCATAGGCTAAAACAAGCCTCTAAGAATAGCAACATATGCATGTAATTATTTGGTTCTCTCTCAAATGCTATTTGTAGTGTTAGGGTTGCAGGCAGGGCTTTGGATATTTTGTCTTATTAAATGGCCTAGATCAGTGGTCAGAAATAGGCGGCCCGAGGGACAGAACCGGCCCGTCAGCAATAATATCTGGCCCACGGCCAGATTGCTTTGATAGTAGAAAAACAAAACATAAATTGATAGCGGCTGGTGCTGAAATAGATCTCAGTCATGACAGCTACAGTTACTCACTTCCTCTTAAGTGATTGTGCCTCCAAATAAAAGCGCGAGAACTTTTTGTGCAGCAATCCCTCATGACAAGTTTACTGAGAGCTTTTACTTTGAAGAGTTCTGAAGAACACACAAAAGAGACTCCGGCGTGCTTGACACACCTCTAAAAAAAGTGGTCAGAAAACATGTGATTGGATTCCCCTGAATTTCCTCAGGGAAATGAAAATAAGCATCCATAGATTTATGAATGCGAATCAAACGCCGGGACGCGCACACACTGCAGCACTTGCTTTATTGTGAACATGTGCAAAAGTGTCCTTATGATCAATTTCTTTAACATGGAGAAAGAAACCCCGCAATTAGTTGGGATCAATCGTGCAACCTTCCAAACGGGAGTGCCGCACGGTGCCAACTGAGCTAAACATGCACAAAAATTTGGCCTGATGCCAGACTTATTCGCAGACCGCTGGCCCAGAGGATTCATATATTTTGCAAATGAATTATACTAAATTTAGCTAGTTCCAGCCATGTTGTGTTTTTAGAACCTTTTTTAAACATTTAACAAAATAATCTCAGACAGCCCAATCAGTTGCTGTCTTATGTTTATATGATAGCACAGTGCGTACTTACTCAACAAACCCCACCTCCATATTATTTACTACAAAATCATCGTATATGTCTGGAATAGCCTGATAAGTCAAACAAGTTAGTTTTTGAAGTTTCCCAGCAAACACTGGTAGGCATTATTGTGTCCAACGTGATATCATGGAATGGCGTATAAATAGCACGCCACTTTTAAGGACATTTCTGCGTGCCATATCAACGCATGTTCTGCTTTTCGCTCAGTCACCTCATGTATATTCTACTGATATACTCTATTTCCATGCGGATGTTCCGCATGGGTGAAAATACGCTGGGCAGGATGGTTACTATGGTATTTGTTTTACTTCACACAGAACATATCCTGAGCCTGAATCTTTACTCCTGCCTGTCCTCATAAGTGTAAAACCACAATGTGTCTGACAGATGGTGTTAACACCTTGGGGAGAGTCGGAGATGGATGGACAACCCCTGCTGTGACTGACTAGCCAATTGGCTCACTACAGCCACAGCCTTCTGATAGATGTTGGCTTGCTGCAGTTTCATTTTTGATATACCCCTGCTTGCGCTTTGGCAGAGGACCTCAAACAAAAGATTTGCAGGGGCACCTCACCTCGCCTTAGCCAACTCCAGCCAACCGAGGGCCCTCGATTATTGTGCTGATAAATGACATCCATCAAGCATAAGGGGCCTGGCTCTCTGCACTAGTAACTTGGCCACATGTCAATTACAATTATTAATCTGTTATGACCCCCCCCCCACCACCACCAAATCACCACCCACTCTTCCTCCCTGGACTCAATACAGCCTGATTGTCAGTCGCTAAATCAAATTACTTCTGAATAACTGATGGTGTGTCCAGATCCATCGCTCCGTTAGCCGCAACCATGCTCCTAATCCCCCCTGCTGTTGGCTCAGCTGAGTACAGGGGGGATATTTAAATCAATGAGGATGCTTATTGGTTTTGACAGACTTGGCTTTTGTAAAGTGGGGCAAGATGACAATTCCTTATCGACTGCAGGTTGTTCTGGGATGCACTGAAATGGTATTTCTTTTCAGGCGCCATGTGCTTCCTCCCTGCTGGGAGGCCAATACACTTCACACGCTCTGACAGAAAACCAAGCAACTCCTGACAGACTTTCTACCTAAGCCGCTAATTTTCTCAGCAAATGATGCAGATTCAAACTTTTGCTGCCTTACACGGAAATCAAATATTTTCTAAAAGAGGACGTGATGGTGAGAAGAAAATCTGGGAATCGAGTGTTAAGTATAGTTTCACTGAGGGTTAGCAGTGCTAAGGGGCAGCACAGTAAACCATGTCTCCTGCACTGCTAAGCGCCTGTCTCCTTCCAGACACATGTCTAATGGAAATTTTTCTATAGCATGAAGCACTTTGCTTCGCTCAGTTCAGCCTCTTAGTTTTCCCTCCTCCACCCGTAACCGCCTCCCGAACATGTCCTCTCTCAGATGTACATTTTGTAACACTGTCACTCTGCTTGTTCTCCTTCAAATGTTTGCCTTGTCCCAGGAGCTCTCTGTCCCAGCATTCCTGTCCCCAGCTGCCTCATTAATGAACTGTAAATACTCTTTGCTATGCAGCAAAATTGATTGACTGGTGAGCCCACAACACAGGGACGCTAGAGGAAACTAGAATAACAAGATTTATGTACCGTTTTTTTGTTGATTTAATTTAAAACTTGCTTAATTTAAAACTGTCTTTGCAGTGCAGAACAGAGATTGTGAACATAAAACATGTTTGCCCTCTACGTCAGCATACTTAAAATACACAGTATATAGTAACCTGGCCAAGCATGTTCGTCTGGTGTTAGCTTTCCTCTGTCGCCTGCACACTCAGACTGCAAATCCAATTAATCGAACAAAAAACTGCTGCATATCTCTGACAGCGTGTCATATTTACAATGGGCTGGGAGTCTGAAGTGTGATGTCTCCACAGCTAAATCAAGGCCAGCCAAGACTCTGTCAGGGCTCCAAAAGAAAGAAAGGCACGTATTCTTAGCTCCGTACACCATCACACTTAAAAGGAAGCTTGAGGAGGATCACCCTGAGGCAAAATATCACCAGCAGTCTCCCTCTTTAACATGATAATTCTTTTATTAATGAATGGGCAACATTGCTAATCCTGTTGGAAATTCCTCAACTGTATGTTAATCTTGTTTGATGATATGTGGGACATGTCGTACTCAGAATAAGTTAACCTTTCTGTCTCTTATAGAGCAAGACATGGCACCTGTTGGCAATCTTCTCTAGCAGGCAGTGACAATATCGAACAACGAACAAATCCATAGACTCCAGCTTTTATCTCCAATGCTGATGTCTTCTATCTCCACCGTTACTATCTAAAAAGATAGTACTCTCTGATGGGTATTCCACAACTGAACCAGTGTACAGGCTGGGGGAGCGTCCCAGTAATATTATGTTACTATTGGTTATTTTCATTAATGAATTATCAACCAATTTATTGCTTATTTATAGCTTGGTCTATAAAATGCAATTTTAGTGGGGGGAGAGAGAGAGAGAGAGAGAGAAGGGAAGAGTGGGAGGGGCACTTTTCTGTCAATCAACTGATGGATTTTTTGATTTATTGTTTTAGCTCTAGTTATGCGCCCATATTAAGCAAACTCTATTGGTTGAGGTAAACTGTTACTTTTTTTGTCAAACTGTATGGTTGCAAAATTCATTCAAAATTGACCCAGGACCTGGAAATGAACTGATTTCACTTGCTGAATGTTACAAACTGTCTACTGAGCATAATCTTTAGCTTCTGCTTGCTTTTAGTGGTGCATCGGTGTTAATTTTGTTAACGAAAACTATGACGAAATATGCTTGGCAACAAATTTTTTTCCCATGACACTGACGAGCTAACAATCTCCGATAATAAAAACTACCACAATGTATGTTTTGTTTTCGTTGATGAGACAGGACTAAAATATTAGTGGTGGGCTATCGATTGAAAACGCATGATATTGTGCATCTAGTCTGTCTGTCAGAATATAAACAATGCGTCCCGGTCACTGTTTGACATGCGGAGATGGATGTGATGTGTGCAGATTCCCAGGCGATGCTGTCCCAAACTTACAGCGAGGTAATTACGACAGCAACATGATGGCATCAACACAGGGTCGGTAAAAAGAAAGAGACACACTTTATTTATAACTCGGCAGAAAAGAAAACACAATGCAGTGTAGTGATGGGAGACAGAGAGCCCTGTGTGTACAAATTAGGTGGGAAGAATACAAACACCCTGCTATTTATGCTGCAAAAAGTTAGCTAACTGTAACTTATAACTTTTAACTAATTATATCAATTTAAAAAGTCCATGTTACTGGGTAGTCAGCTATGCCAACTCATGGCCAATTTGTTAGCAAGCCACATGGGCTTAGCCAGTTTTCACTTTGCGGTAGCAATTAGCTTGGCTTCCAGCATATTTTTGTGTCTTTCAGCTCATTTTGGTTTAAGGCCTGCAACTTTACTGAATTGGTTCAGTCTCAGCAGTCTCATCAACCTTGTTTCCAGGAGCTGCAAGACACTCTGCAAGACAAACTCTTTGTATACTACCTTCCCAATACCAAACAGACGCAGTTAGTAACTAGCTGGTGAAGAAAACGGAGAATTTAGCAGCTAAAATGAAATTGATATGATATTGTTTGTGGACAATGGGCAACGATTTGCTAACACATTAGCCATATCAGTTTTAAAAAGGTAATAATACGTTCTGCTGCTGCCAAGTGGCCAAAACTTTTTTATCAAATAATGACATAGCCCTTGACCTCGCTGATGTTTTCATATTGGCTACACAAAGAACCACACATTTCTATAGCAACACAGCTGCATATCTTTCAAACAGATGATTCAACCTGGATGGTTTTGTGCCCATCCAAGGTTTGGAAGCGCTTCAACTGCGAGTCACATATTGTCTATGCAGTGTCCACTGAGAGTGAATCTACAGAGCTAAGTCTAGAAACATCTAGAAGAGGGGAAAAACTCATGCTGTAAAATATTTTAGGATGAATAAGAGCCGTTCTGTTATCAAGAGACATAGCCCTTAGCCAGTCCATTAACAATAAATTTGTTGAGTCTAACTTTTTTTCCCAGCTCTTATTAGCTCTGCCAACCAAATGAGCTTTAACTCATTGTAATGATAGTGGAATATCACCACTCATTGTCAAAATGTGATATGAATCTGTGCAGGAAAATTACCATTAATGCTCTGTTTAGAGGGGTTATCACACTGACGTTTCCAGTGGAAAACGAACTGGAATTCTTGCATTAACTCACTGAGAGGTTGATCTGAATGAGCTGAAACATGCTAACTTCATTGGGCATCTAATGGACTCCGACAGAAGAGAGATATAGTGGCATTAGTTTGCATTAATGGTCATTTTAATTGCTGCCTGCTGAGGCATTATACCATTGTTTAATGATGCTATGGCACTTCTGCATAGCACTTAATGTGTTTTATAGGTTTACAGTGTATCCGCTGCTGTAGTTTTTATTTCTTGGCATGTGCTTTAATCCGCCTGCTGTAGCACGGCATCCCCATGGAAACTTACATACACTCTATTTGCAATGGACTGTCTCTTATCACAGAAAATATTAAAAAATGTAGCAGAAGAGGAGAGAAATAATTAAATCCAACTTTAGAGAGTTTTAGCCTGGTACATTTCTGTGCTTTGCAGGATAGTTCAGGCTGTTTTCAGAGAGATTTCCATGGTTTAAGTAAAACACGAGCATGTAGCAGAGCCTGAAACTGACAGTAATGCCTGCTGTAGTTTGCTAACAATGTGGAGTGGGAATGTAAAGTATAAAATAGATGGAGAGGCAGTGAAGATGTGTATGAATCTGAAATACAGTACAAGCTGCAAGGGAAGGCTGTGGGGAAATCGTCAGTGAGGAAAAGCTTTGGTGTGCTCTCAGCCTCACTAACAGATTGTCACCACAGCGTCAAACTGCATGTTGGGAAAAGGAGTGAAGGAAGCCCTTTGGTTCTTGTACTTGTAGTATCAGATAGAGCACATGTCAGGCGGAGTGTGCTTCTTTTTTAGTGCAAAACAAGAAGCGCAATATTATTTTATTCCCTTTCTAAGCGTTCCCAAAAACGTCACTTGGTCTGCGTTTTTATAAAGTAAGTCAATATTTTGTGCAGTGTTACAGTTTTTGTTGTGCAGACCCCCACTAGATTCCCAGCGGGACACCTGTACAGGGCTGGGCTCTCCGACAATCTAGCAAGTGTTTTCAAGTCACACTAAATTGGTGAAACAGCTGGGACCCTGAGCAAGAGACCGAATCTCAGCAGAAACAGACATACATAAGCTATCAGTGCACACCAGATCAAAACCACTCACAGCATCCACTGGGAAAGGGGTCAAAGGTTATCAACCAAGGGTCAGTGAACGGCCGGAGAAAATTCATTTCTTCACTTAAACTATTTTCACAAAACACCAGTACAGGAAGGTCTCTTTATAAAGCTCCATGTTTTCATACAGAAAGCAGAGCCATCCAGGGAAAGAAACTATAATTAACTCAATAATTAACAGGCAACTCTGAAAGTGCTAACAAGCATACAGAATAAACACCAATTAGAAGGATATGTGGGGTGGGTCAGGCTTAAGTCACACCAGGTGGCTGATCTTCCAACACTGCTTCCACAGCTTGTTAGTTGATACAGTAGTGTTAGTTCAAGAGTGCAGTGGTATTTGGTATTTCATGTATTTTGTGAGTCATCTAAAGGAACAGTTTCACTCAAACCAAGATACACAGTTTGACAGCAAAACATGATGTAGTTGCACTGTAGTACATGTTAGATGAGCTGCTTTTTATAGCTAGAAGATAAGAAATGCGGTCAAAGAGGTGTGAGATTTGTATTTGTGCTTTAAATTTTGATAAATATTTTTTCAAATCGCACGTCAGAAAGGAAGGTCAGCAGGAGGTCACATGCTGTGCTGACACAACCATCCACGCATCCAACATTAAGCCATTTCCACCTTTTGCTTTTGAAGAACACACGTCACCAGAGGTCCTTGATAGGCAAACATAATTTCCTATGTTAAAAACAAACAACTGATTCTGTTGTGTCCGTCATGTTATGAGCCTGGCCAAACTGAGTATGGGTTGTTTAATCACATTCAACATGCAATCCGGCAGCAGTTTGAAGAAATAGTTAGGAAATGCGCATATCTTTTGATGAACGTTCGATGACATGATTGATACCACCCTCATGTCTGTGAGCTAATTACAAATTTAGAGCCAGCAGGCAGTTAGCTTAGCTTAGCTTAGCTTAGCTTAGTATAAAGGCTGGAAGCAGTGGAACTTCTAAAGTTCCCAAACTAACATGTTGTTTTCCATTTTCTCTAATTTGTACACAAACAGAAGCATTAAAATGTAAATGAAAATAAACTCTGATAAAAACAACAATGTGTTTGAGGAGGGAGATATGTACTGGAATTATTGGTTGTAGTGACAACAAAACTCTGGTTTATGAATAGATTAAACAAATGAGACAATGTGAAGCTGGTGAGCGATTTTTTTTTAACCTTTGGGCTGAGCCATGAGAGCGCCATAGATCTTCTCATCTAACTCTACCTCAAAACCTATTAAACTGTCAGTAAAGTGATGGCACAGCTGTATTTGTTGAAACAGGTATAAAACGTATTTTTCGAGCTGTTCCTTGCAAAAATGCCCAGATTATCAGTGTATGAACTAAGGAATTGAAGGAATGGAATTGCAGTTCATATTGACCACCATATGATAGAACATGAGTATAACAATGGTAGCCATTCAGACTTCCTGTTGTTGTTCTGTGCTGATGCCTCAATGTGCAGCATCCACTCGATGCCACTGTACCACAAAGACATGTTTTCTGGCGCCTCCTCGATTTACGCCAACCTTTCTTTCTCGTAAGGCATTGTTCAAACCTGCTTTTCTGTATAATGTATTGTTCTGTATAAAGCTCTGTAATATGTCACGACACACAAGCAACTTTAAGCTGTCTACAAAGAGGATTTTAATTTTTTTCTTTGTCTGACACATTATTATAATGGTGGGAATGATACATTTTATTAAATTTTACATGTGATTACGCTGGTCTTCAGCTGATTTGTAACTGTTTGTCATGAATATGAACAGTCTCTTTATTGTTACCCCAGTATTTTAACTCAGTGAATCTACAAAAAAGGCCCTATTCACTGCATTCTTTGGAGTAACTTTTGGTGCATTTATGGGCAATCTATGTCACATCCGTGCTCCACGCTTAAATTGCAGAAAGAAAATCAATCATAAATCTCTACTACACAGCAGGTAAAAACGCAGTTGCCATCAAATCCCTGGGGAAGGATTTAGTCCGCTTCAAAGTTTCACGATGCCACTTCGACACAATTCCACAAAATTACACCCTAAATTACTTTTAATGCCAAAGACTTTTAATGGCAAAGGGCCTCCCTTGGCAAAGAAAGGAGGAAATAAGGTATAATTTAATGCTGAAGATGACGCATTGGATTTATTGAGATAATGGAAAGAAAGCCTGACTGAGGAATGTATTTGGAGGAATTACTCTCACTATAATGAGCAGACCATTACCCATGTTCCAGAGTTTTCGATGGAACCCTCCATCTGTAAAAGCCTGGGGATCTCTCAAGATGATGTCATGACATTAGCGGCGCTCACTGTTCAGCGAGCTAAGGTCGCCAGCGTGATCACTCAGGTCCAACCAGGCAGACAAAAGACTCTCAAAACAAATCCCCGGCCAGAATGAGTTAATGTAGCGGTACAATCTGGTGCATCAAACAAATAATTCGTTTTTGCTTGACCTTTAGCAAAGGCTGCATAGGAGAGAAGTCTGGAATTAGACATTACTGGGGGGGGGGGACACTATAGTGCTTTGATAGGCCGTGATGGAATGCTGAAAAGTAGAGAGCAATAACAAGGTGATACTGAAGCGTGGCCCTAATTCAGTAATATATCTTACTGAAAAATAATCCTTGGTGTTCCATCGAATTATAAATGTAGGGACGACCCATCATAAAGTGAAGTTCAACTAAATTGGGTAATCAAAAAGGCAAACCGCCATAATATTAACTTTCAGTGTTTACTTTTATCAACTGCATTTACTCCACATCAACTGAACAAACTCACTTTAGAGTCTCTGTTTCTCCAGAAAAACTCCCATAATTAGCACGCCCTCCAACTTTATCATGAAGAACTGTCACAACATCCAAGTTTTGTTTTTTGGCTTTGTTGCTATATCGCCTGTGAAACACAGTCCATATACAACATACAGTTTTAACCCATCTAACACCTGGCAACCCACAACCCGATCCAAGAGGCACGTGGGCAGCAGCTCTCTGTGCAGGAAGAAGAGCTAACTTTTGTTGTTAAATGTTGTTTCTGTTGTCAAAATGTCAGTCCAGGACTTGGTTCAACTTAAAAAATCTAAATCCAGCTGCAAATTTAAGCACAGTTGGACTGAACAGTTTGAACCCCCCAACTCCAAAATGTTGGCAGTTATGTCTGTGCAAAACGGACAAGCCACACTGCTTTATTAGGCTTATATCTGCCTACAGATTGTTTAAAGCAGGCCTATTTGTAACATTTCAACAGCTTTTTGATATTGAACTATTCAAAAATTTCAGATAATGGCATCATATATGACTTACCAATCATATGATATTAATTCCAGTTACAGCAGTTTCATTAGGGTACGTTGGTCTCATTCATTAAATCCGTGTGAAAAATGCTCTACATGGAGGTTAGTCTCTGATTTGTTGATGCTAAGTGCTAACTCGTCAGTAGTCATAACCTTTCATGCAGAACGAGTTCAATATTTCAAAAGTTTGCTTCAGCCCCACGTCAAGCTTTTTTAAACTCCCGCCCCATCCAGGCTGTGATTGGTCTGTTCACGGAAAGTGTCACTGATAAGCAACTTTATGCACATGCTTGGATAAAAAACGCACCTGATCTTCTCCCTACTCAGTTTCCGTCAGTGGAAAAGGCACACAAAAGTAGGGGCATCTTGTGAGCAGTGCCAGTACGCGAGAAAAAGTCCCCATAAGCCAAGGAGTACACTATATTAGTGCCAGTACTGGTCAAAGCAATGCAAAAACACACACAATGAATATAATATAGTTCATAATTGAGTTATTGTAACCTGAGCGTCATTGTTTTCTGCGGTAATGGCTCAGTAGATAAGATACCTTTGATGTGAGAAACCCGGGTTCAACTCCCACTGCAGCACATCCATCAATGTGTCCCTGAGCAAGAAACCCCTAGTTGCTCCAGAGGCGTGCGACCTCTGACATATATAGCAATTGTAAGTCGCTTTGGATAAAAGCGTTAGCTAAATCAATAAATGTAAAATACAGACAGCGCATCCTGTGTACTGCTGTGTGCTTTTGTGTCCACTACTAGACAGAATATTGATATTCTGATTGTGAATTTATTATTAAATAAGATCATGTTTTTTTTTATCTATTAGGCTAAATGTTCCAGGGAAAAAATTGAAATGATGTAACTCACATTAAAGTTGATGCTCTGGACTTATCAGCTTCACTGGTGACCAAAATTTTTGGTCTTTGTCAAATTCTTGCTGACAGACACATCCTCCAACTCTCCCTGAATTTAATTGTATCAATAATAGAAGTAAATGGGAGACAACACAGGAAGGAAAAACTTTCTTATAAATTAAGAGAGTTGTTTGCGATCCTTTTGTTGTTCGGAGCTACAATGAACAGACTGTAGAGCTCAGCCCGCCGTGTCTTTGTTGGCCATATAGTGAGAGTCCTGGTCAGAGCTGCTGTAAATCAGTACTGTACTAAATTTACTGCTGTCAAACTGGCCTCTGTCAGTCTCAGAGGCTGATGTGTAGTATGCTGCCCTTTATATTTTGGAGTATGAATTTGACAGGTTGGGTATGAGGATACGCAGTACTGCATGGATAAATAGTAATCTCCCTCCTAGTATTACTCCAGACATGTCAAGGCTGGCAGTAGCTGTTGAGTGGTAAGAAACTAGTCTGCAGACAGTCAACATTCTGGTCTTCTAGGCCTTTTCCTGAACCTGACATTTAGATTGTCTCAACTTTTTCAATAGCAGCTGTGTCCCCTAATATCACCCTGTGTCTTAGATCTGTTTTTATTACATAGAGTCTGGATGTCTGACTGAAGACAAAGGGCAATTATACCATGTCATGTATATTTTTTTTTGTACTTCTTCCGGCCACTTCGCTTGAAATCATCAAAGCACCTGTGAGAGAAAAAGATCTCTTCTCCTTCCAGGGCCCAGGCTTCATTAAATCAGAAACGGAGAACGAGAGGTTTCTCTTACAGATTACATCAAAATAATGAGTTGTTTAAATTGCCTATCACAAAGTTAGACTTTCAGAGTTACTTGCACAGCAGCAAATCAATGTAGTTCACAGGCGGACAAACTGACTCATTAACTGCCTCTGTCTCTGGTCTTACTGTACTGCACTGTGGCCCACACTGCAGGATGTATTATTACCTAGAAACTATACTGCTAATATACATTATGTATATTGGGGAAACAATCACTGCACAAACACATGGTTCAACACAAAAGGGCCAACTCATTAGGTCAATAGCCGGGCATTTATACTGTTGCGTCAGTGTCTCCGTCGTTCTGCAGTTATACCGCAAAACACTGGGTAAAATTGTACACGTACGGCAGTTATAGACTTTTCAAATGTTATCGACCGAATGGATCACCACCTTTTTTCGCTCGGGTTGTGACGGTCAAATATATTGATCCATCGTGTTACAGCCACTGTTTTGGCCACTAGTAAAATTTAATTCAACATATTATAAGTGTTATAATTATAATAATAATAATAATAGCAAGCAACTCATGGAAGCTCCGCTTTAGTTTTGAGAAGCTGCAGTCTTTATAAACCGGCCACTGTCACTTAAACCTTACTGTTAGACTAAGGCTTATTGTTGACCTGTTGCTCTGCTGCCATTCACCAGAGAACCTGTTGACACACACACACACACACACACACACACTACTCTCACACATGACTTTTAGAAACACATTTTTTAAGGATGCCAAATATTGCCTAATTATTCTTATAGGTTGAGGGGACTGACTTTACTGGAACAGAAAGACAGATAAGACTCCATACTTTGGATTCTCATTGTAACAACTGCATGAATTAAGGTGAAAGGGACAATTTAGGAACACTAGCGCAGGTGTAATCTCACCCAAATGATTCTGCCTTAACCGACCTGAACATGTAATGTATTCAGCTGCCTTGGAGGAGAGAGCAAAGAAATAATTGAAAATTATAGGAGAGAACTTAAAGGCAGGATTACAGGATTACACGTTAATTAAAGTGTACAGTATGCTTAGATTATACTTCTATTTTCTCTTTTCAAACATTTAATTCCTGCTGGTTTATTGAACTCTGGGGATCAGTGCGGAATGATTAACATCTGTACATTTCAAATAAATACATCCAGCGAATATAATTCCTTTTGACCATGCCATATGATTATAGATGATAGTTTTCGCTAAATAAGTTGCCTCTTATCAACAGCAGATGTTGAAAGACAGATAAACTGCTGTATTTAGACACTTTCAAACAAAAAGTGAGCTGGAGTTTATCATCCAACACTTCCTTCCCGACTTTTTCACCTTCACATGTGTTGGAATCAGGCTGGGGCAGGTTTGGTTAGTACCAAAATATCAAAGATGTAAAGATATGAATAATACAAAAATATTAATAAAGATTAATATATATGGGGCACCACTCTGGAATCAGGGACAAATAACCAAATATGAAAACAGTCTCAAAAAGCGTTTTGTCTACTTAGAAATTCCAATATCTGAAAACTACACAACCAGCTGTTATTATAACACAAATGTATAAATAACCACAGGTACATGCTCTTTAAAGGTACAATAGGATTTATTTAACCTTAGCACAGATTAACGATCAACAACTTCAGCTGATAAGCCACTATCATTTATTCCAAACAAAACAAAGCATACATCAATCAGCAATCGTATGTATGTAGGTGTGCGAGTGACGACAGAGGGGGACGGAGATAGGAAAATAGTGGACGGGACGTCGTGAGTGGCTTATCATACTATGACCCTAAAGATTATGCAAAGGGTTAAAACTCAAAATGGCGGAGGCCGTCTTCCTGTCGTCACCAAAATGGCATGGAACACATCATGGGCTCCAGGTGTCTGTTTGTGAATGTTTATAGTGATGTGAGCGTGTATGTGTGGAGGTTAGTAAATGAAAAGGGTTCTTTATTGTCACAAACATATAGCAACATTTTGGGAGCAGAGCGCAGCTACTGTACAACGCCGGGACCCAACTCCAGGTGTGAACCAGTGTCACTGACCGGAGACCATAACATGTTTTGATGGTGGGGGAAACCCGAGGGAACCCTTGCAGGGAAGAACATGCAAATTCCACAAATAATTCATCCAGGCCGGGATGACCAAGTCTCAAACCTGGAACCTTCTTGCTGTGTAGCCACAGTGCTAACCAAAAACAAAACAAAACAGGGGAAAGGCACAGAGTTAAGGTATACAAGATCCTTGATATAACATAACTATTGCTTTAGCGCACATTGCCCAGCAGTGCTGATAAAGTACTGCTTTTGTCTCTGTACCCAGTAGCAGGAACTAACTCAAGCAAAACAGAGATCCTCATTACTAGAGTTGAGTATGGATAAAACATTTTTGGCGAGTACGAGTATTATACGAGTAATACGAGTCAATATCTGTGCTCGGATTGAATAAAAATCCTCATTGGGTAGCTGACTGTGTCTGCACACACACACTCTCTCTCTCCCTCTTTCTGCCGGTCATCAGAGATTTTTTTTTAAACTGTCAGTTGACTCTAACCAGTTCACAGCTCGGCTGTGTGTCAGCGTTTCCGCATTAAAAGACTCGGCCGTTCTCCCTCACTTAAAAAAACTTCAAAAATGAGATTAATTTATTTAACACACTCAAAAGTGTCCAAACATTGTTCTAAATTAACTTTATAAAGCAATGAAATGGAAAAATCCCTTCATGCCATAAAATGAGCTCAAATAATGTTTGAAAGACTGAATCTGAACATTTA
>JAPMOB010212120.1:0-13271 GCA_029875015.1 Lepomis gibbosus | reverse complement strand
CCACCACCCTTCACCACCCCTCACCAGCCGTGTGAATATTCGCTCTGAATGGACCCAACAGTTACCTGCCAGTCATTTGGACTTGGGCTCGGCAGGATCCGGAACCAATACATGGAGTAAAAACACAGTCCAGATTGAGATTGAGAAATCATTTCCTGATGTATTTGGAGAACTCCGAGCAAAGCAAAGTCTCTGGAGAACGGGAGCCGACTTCTCCAGTCATGCTTGCTGAACAATGCCAGGTTCCCAAATTAACAGAAGGTGCTGATTTAACCAGCCCTTCAAAGGGAAGTGCTGAACTTGGCATGAATGTCTTTGTGGAATATACTGAGCAGACTGTTGTCAGCACAGAAACGGACCCTTCTATTCTTTGTGTGGGACACTTCAATACAGATGGAGATGAGACTGAATCCTGCACTGAGAGCTTTGAGCAATACTCAGCAAGTGACGGATTTTTTGAATCCGACCAGACCCTTGATAAGTGTGAGACTTCGGGGTTAAGCCAACCATTTGATGAATGTGCTCAGCACCGTGAGTGTTTTAAACCTTGCAAGTCCTCTGAGTACTGTGCTAATCATAGCTTAGCTTCCAAATGTAGTCCTTGCTGTGAACATTGTGCAGAACACCTCCAATTATTTCAGCAATGTAAACCCTCTGATCAACAGTTTGAGTCTTTTGACTCTGAGCCAGATAAATTGTCAGTGAACAGTGACAGTTCGGGGGAGTGTGAAATGTCCGATTTCATACCTGAACGCTCAGACCACCTTGAGTTACTGCAACAATACGAGCCTTCTGATCAGCAGTTTGAGTGCTTTGACTCTGAGCCCGACACATCAACAGACGACTCTGAGCAATGTGACAAGACTGGTTTCACACCTGACATCTCTGATTCAGTGGACTTATTGGACTGTGGTTCAGGAATTTGTGAGTATGACGAATTTCAGAATCCAACTGAATACACCGGTGATGATGAAGAGAGCTATCCACTTGAAGAAGAGGACGGGCAAAACATAACAGAGCCTACTGATGAAGAGTCCTGCAGATTATCAGAGGATGTAATTTCCTCACATTTCGACACACCTGCTCACGTTTATTTTGACGACAGTGAAGATGTTCAGTTTGCAAGTGAATGCTGTGAGACTCCCCAGCTCGTCGAAGAACACTCTCAGCAAGCTGCTACGTTAGACCAATCCACAGATCACTGTGAGATGTGTGAAACCGATTGCTTTGAAACAAGCCAAGAGCACGAGCCCACTCAACAATGTGCTACTTCAGAGCAGCTTAACTCTGACAAGACTTCAGAGTTTTGCGGTGAAGAAGACGGTACGTCAGATTGCTCTTCTGTTGAAACCAAATCGTTTAAGACTTGCGCTGATGGCAGTATTCCTTCAGATCCCTGCTCTGATTCATCTGGGGAATCTGAAAAAGGAGCTCAGGAAGATTCAAGTGATGAGCAGACACAGTGGGAATCTTTTGAAGATGATGAAGAAATAGAGCAAAGCAATATTGACAAAATGAATGAGGATGAGAAGAAAAAACCCACTGTTGATAGTGTTATTGACGATTACTTCGATCTGTTTGACAGAGCTGACTATTACGGGCACGCGTTCGCACAAAAGCAGCATTACATCTCCTGCTTTGAAGGAGGCGATATCCATGAACACCTACATCTTGAAAAAGTTCAATCTGAGCCAGAACTAGACGAGAATGAATACAAGTGTAAAAACATCAATGATCAAATGACTGTACAGGAAACTGAAACATGTCTTGATGCTACTGAAGAAGCAGGTGAAGATACTTATGAGGAAGATGCAAGTCAGAGAGATGATTACTCTTCTGGGTCTTGCGAGTCAGAGAATCAACAGGAAGACTGGATTGTGGAATCAGAGTCAAGTTTAGCAGAGGACAACTTTGAAGAGAATGAATCAGAAACCCATAGCCTTTATGCAGAGAACTGTGAGGAAGCGGAGGGAGATGAAGACGCTTTTGATGGAGAAGCTTGCGCGATAGACGGCCATGTTTCTCAAATCTGTCATGAAGAAGAAGCTGAGCTTTGCCCGTGCTGTGGGAATGGGGAGATGTGTGCGCCATGTGCAGAGGACATCTCTGTTGAAGGTGATGCTTATGAAGATGAAGTCTCTGTTGCTCCGAATTCTGAATCTGTTGGTGATAATACCCCGAACTCTATAGATCATTTACAGACTGATTGCAAAGAGAATGAAGACGAAATATTTATTGCATGTTCAGAAATGGAGCCGTATTGGTCGCTTGTAGATCACGACGAAAGCGGAGAGATGTGTGAGCCAGATGTCGAGGAATACTATGCATATCAGGTTAAAAGCATTCTGTCATCTGCTAAACAAGCCCTGAATGGATTTACTATGCAAAGGAGATACAATCAGATTATCCACAGAATACCTAATGGGCATGCTTCTAGAAATGAAAGAGAGGATGCACCTTTATCTCTGAAAGGCAGTGAGTTACAGGCACACGGGGTCTGCCCAGAGGAGTGCAAAGCAGTCAGATTTGGAATAACTGAAGTTATCGAACTGGGTGAGAAATTAGCCATCTCTGTTGAAGAAAAAACGACCAACGAACAAACTCCGGAATCGGACGATGACTGTGGATTCGGTGAAATTTCGAGGGAAGTAAATCCTCCTTTAGATATTATTCACAGTGTTGTCTCAAAAAATGAGGGAAGGGCCGCACACGCGCTGGTCAGAAGGGCCGAGGAAAACGAGGCCTCCGAACAAAGCAGGGATTCAGAAGAGGAGCAGAGTGACGACGAATCCTCTGAGCCTTGTGAATGCGAGTACTGCATTCCACCGATAGAGCAGGTATTCTACATCATTGCACTGTCGATAACTAAATATTGGAGTAGATTAAATTGAGCTGTCAGATCATTTTTACATCACTAAGACTGTACAACCAACCGCTGCAGTGAATAAGTGACAGGAGATCTCAGCTCCAATTCACTAAACACGGACAAACACATGCACCAGTGTTACAAGCAGCCTGTCTGGGCGTGCCAACATGTTCTTAGTATCTCAATCACATTAACAAACACAGATCTCCGGCCGCCCGTTGAAGGACGGGACACAGTATGGTGATATTTACACGCTCCATCAACGTGGCAGCAGCTGTAGCATCCGAGGATTCCTGTAACCCCTCACCGAAACACCACAACACAATTCAGTCTCTTAAGTGACAAGAAAAACACACACACACACACACAATGAGCTGTAAGTCCTATGCGACATATTGAGATGGTAATATCTTATGTTAAAGGTAATGACTTGCTTACATTATCGCAGCTTCTCACATGTGGAGCGAAGAGAGCTTTTTAATGAGCCTCAGCTTAGAGTTAAAGTCTTAACTGTCCGTTTGTCCTCAGGTTCCAGCCAAACCGCTGCTCCCACGGATTGAATCAAACGATACAGGGAAGATCTGTGTGGTCATTGATTTGGATGAAACACTAGTGCATAGTTCATTTAAGGTAAGTTGGCCTGAGTAGTCGATCCAGAGACCTTTTGTGTACAATGTTTACACAAAGGTACCAGTCACATTATTCTCACGGTATTAAGCAGTACCAATTAACATATTTGCAGTATATTTGTTGCTTTCTGTCCAATCACCTCAGTGTCCCAGGGTTGGATGTGTGTCGGGTGGAGTCGTGCAATGTTATGTCACATAGTTTTGAATGTTGTCCCATGATTTAAAAAAATAAAAAAGTGACTTTCCAGGTATAAGAAAAAATTCTCCCTGGAAACTGTGATTTCTTGTCACAAATGCTGATAACTATCACACATCAAAAGAGTATATTTTATAGAGCTGGCCTAAACATTCATCACCGCATGCTTTGTTCATTGGCACAGTGCCAGTTTGTGGCCAGTTGGGCACGGTTTCCGCTCCATATAAATTTGGCAAACAAAACAGCACATGTCTCTTGTTTCTTGGCCAGGAGTTGTCACTTCCTGGAGTTTTGTAATCACTGCGGGGTCACCAGGCAGCCAGTGGATTTTCCAGGAAGTTAGTGCTTACAAACAAGAAGTAATCCAGCACATAATCCCCCCCATAAAACAACAGCTTGTTATTTTTACACTATAGCTTTTGTACAGAATAAACAAACAAGGTGTAATGTGTTAGTGAGTTTCAGAGATGCTGATAGATTTTGTACTCTGGGACAGATTCAAGCTACCTGTTCCCCCTGTTTACAGTGTTTGTGCTAAGCTAAACTAACTGGCTGCCACCTGTAGCGCGATAGATACCATCGAGACGTGAGAATGGTATCGATCTTGTCATCTAACTCTTCAAGAAATAGTTCCCAAAATGTTAAACTATTCCTTAAACTGTGATTTAGTGTTAAAAGGTTATCAGGAGAGAAACATGTTTGCAATCACTGCAGTACAATGAAGCCCAATGAGATTTAGTTTACGGTGCTTAAAGCCAGTTATTTAGAACCAAAAAGCAGCTCGCTTTCAGTTTGCCTTCATTGTCGTCCAAAGCATATGCCNAAAAAAAAAAAAAAAAAAAAGGTTTTCCCACATAAGAAAATGTTCTCAGCGGAGCCATTTACAACAAAGCCCGTCGAGTAACAATAACTGAGAAAGCGTTGCCGTCTTGGTAATGTAATGCTTCAATCCAACTATCGTTCAGCGCTACTGTACTGAGGTGATAGAAGGCTTAACACCAAAAAACGGTGACTTATTTTTGTCTTAAAGGACCGGGCTCATGTGTCACCTCAACATTAACCATTTATTTCATGGGTGCTCTGATTTTTTTTTGATGCAGAACCAGCCTACACCTTAAAATCCAAGTGAGGTCTGAAAAAAAGTCTTTCAAATTTAATTTTGAAGAATGAAAAGTAAATTGCAAAAGACAATGACATATTCAGCTGTTAACTGCAACGGACCATTAGGTTTGAGTAAGTGGGACGTAAGTTACAACTTTGAATACAATGCCAACTTTTATCATCATTTATATATAAACACTGTACTTTCATATAAAACAACTACATACCTTTTTGAGTAGAATGTGCAACATAATTCAAGAATCACATCAACTATCTAAGTGAATATACAGTACAGCATGCTGGGTAACTATAATTGTTTTGCCTATTCAGAGACGATATTGTCATTAAAAAATCTTCACTGCAAATGATTATTTCAAATACATTTTTAAAATTTAAATATTAAGAAATTAATCAACTTCCATCCAAATTAGTCTATTTTTCTACTTTCCACTCTTGTTCTAGCTGCATGTCAACTCTTTAATTACCATTAATTTCTTAAAGGTCATCATTTCAAGTATTCAGAAATAGGCAGGGCCCTCTCGTAGAGTGTCTGCTGTTAGGCTTCATTATAGACTGTCAAAGCAAACTATTTAGTTGCCAAGCTAAAGAAGGCAGAAATAGCAATAGGATTTGCACTACATAATGTTGCATATTTTTAGGAGGCACATGACTTATTTTTATCTTAAAGGACGGGGGCTCAAGTGCCACCTAACCATTAACCATTCACTTTATTGGTACTCTGGTTTCATGATGCAGAACGCCTACGCCCTAAAATCGGACAAGGAAATGTTCAGCTGTTAGCTGCAATGCGCCTTTATTTCTTAATAAGTAGGGCAAAAAATGACAATTCCAAACACAATGCTAACTTAAGTCATTTATATACAAACACTGTACTTTCATAGGAGAAAATTCATCACAGCTTTTTAAATAGAATCTCTGTACAACATAATTTTAGTGTAGATAGTCAGATAGCATTTCAGATTGCATATTGAGCTTTACATTGTTCCTACAAATAACTGTCTTCCTTTGATCAGTTTGATACCTTTTAAGGTAGCATTCAGTGAACAAAGTAATCAATGCCATAAGTCAAAGCTCCTATGTCACGACAAATTATGTCATGAATGCCATGTGGTGTTTGGTCCTTCTCGGGTCACAGACTGTCCCAAAGGATGTCACTGGATATTGCCTCTAGCTATGTGTAAACAGGGTCAGACTGTGAAGTCCATGTTCAGCACAAGGTGGAGAATAAAACTCACCATTACTTTGACACACATACTAAAAATAGCTTTAGGTAACACAGTTTTGAGAGTTGATTGTATGTGACAGAGAAAAGCCTTTGTGCTGTGCACCTTTTAGAACGTAGAAAATTTATTTTTACATGAAACACAAAACCTAGATACAATTTAACAAATGTACCTGTATTAAAATGAACACGGCATAACTTACACTTACACTTCAAGGTGTGAAAGGTGTTAAACTGGTGAATCCTGACGTATTAATGTTACCCTGAATCTTCTGAACTTATTCAAACCCTGCCTGGTTCTGTAGCAGTCAGACAATGTTGTAAACCTTTGCAGAGTTTTTACTGCGTAGAAAACTGCTTTTCTCTGTGATTTAATAAAGTTTTATATCAGCAGGAGGTGTTTAAAAATGTTGCAAATGGCATTCGGCTTTTGTAAACGCTCGTCTGTGCATCTTTACGTGTGACAGCAACTACAAAGCCAGAGTGTGTCTGAAATGTAAGGAAATAAAGTTGCTTTTTATATTTTGAATCAGCCTTTTTTATCTGAAGAACATGAGATTGGTTCAATCCAATACCTCCATGATGACATTTCAATTAGGAGGTAAAACAAACAAATTAAGTTATAAAAATTCTGCCTTCTAAAAGTGTGTTACTTAAAATACAGTTATTATTTTAAATGCTTAAAAAACAGGAGGCGATCTAGATTTGTGTTTTAAATATGTTTTCTCCAATAGATCAACTTTTCTAATTTAATAAAATCCCTGCTGAGTCAGTACACATGCTTGGCCTTCCCTTCTCTTTTGAGCCTCCGTTTGGGGAAATAACCTCTTTTAATAGGCCGACGTGGGACCTTTTCACCACAATGATAAATTATTTCTTTTTAATGCATTTATAAACTATTGGACTTTAATAGCTCCTGTGTTTCAGCAAGTTTCTTCTCATGTTCAAAACGTTCTGCACATTCAGAATATCTCCCACGGATCTGTTTTCTCTGACATGTCCAGAAAAAAATTGCAATATTACGAGACTGACGTCATCATTTAATGAGAGTTCATAATATTTTTAATTCTACCTGGCCTCTGCTCTGCTGTGCATTATGTTATTGATTCGCTGGTATATAGCCTGTCCCTTAGACTGTTTGACCAACACAGTTTGGGGCTGCATGTGAAAGCGAAACCAACCAAAAACACATTACTGGTCAGGCAGAAATCTCGGATTAAATCCACACATTAACCTCACCAGCTCCAATAAAGTGCAGCTCACAGTCCAAAACAGAGCAAGGGACTTACAGCGCGAGGTGCTCATGATTACAAAGACCGGTGTCGCATCAGCTGGGCGGAGTTTATTAGTCGAAAACTTTCTCTTGCAGCGCCCCCTGACATTTTGCGATCCTTGGCGACCGCCTATGCCACGGGCCGGCCCTGTTCAGTCAGCTCAAATATTACTGGGACCACTACAGGATTTAGATTTAATATCCAGAAATTAACATTAGCTACAGTGCAAGAGCCCCCTGTGAAATGAAAACAATAGCTGATGTTATATTTGATTTGAATTTTATCTTGCTGTTAGTTAACCGTATAAATGAACACATCAGCTTATTATGTTTGATTTAATGTAAAACAGGGCGCCTTTTTTCAATTCAGACTGCAACCCAAGAGAGCACATGGATTCCCCCGATGCCTGTTGGTGCATATTCGATACGAACCTAGGAACCTTTTGCAGGCCCTGGTTTCTCGTTTATGCCTGCTGTCGTTAATTTGCATCATACCTGAATTTATATCTTTTCTGTGTTCTATAAACAAATGAACAATCTTCACTTAATTTAACAACAGCTTGAAAGCAAATGAAAACACAATTTTTTAATTTTTTTTTTTTTGTAAAAAAATTCAGGGGGTTAAACCGTAAATGCATTCAGGCATTACTTGTCCTCAGAACAGTGCAGGGTGGAAGTGGATTTTAAAAAGAACAGCAAAAGAAAGACTGTGTTGTGGTGGTTGCTCAGCCTACAAGCTCCCACAGACACATACTGCCAGCTCCCTGTGAAAGGCGGGGGGGAGATGGAGAACCGAGGCGGCGAGTCTCCTAGCAAGGCAGCGAGTTGGCGGATCAAACCAGAACTAAAACGGCTGTGAATAGAGGATTAGCATTTGTACTGATGGCACTGTAGTTCGGGTTCAAGCTGCATACACATTGTTGCCCGTTAAGATTCTTTGAGTCTGACAACAAAGAACAAAATAAATGATTAACTAATCCCTATTAATTTGTTACTCAAATACAAAACATTTGACCTGGTAGGTGCAGAACATAAATTCAAACTTACACTTTCTGTTTATGATTTATGTTGAAATGTCTTACTTTCATTACCTCATAGTATAGCAATTTAGGCCTTGGTATAATGCCTTATATAGAGCACGCTTAGGGCGATACTAATATTTGAGGCGCATATTTTAGGTGTGAGACCTGCCTAAATAAATCAGATATTTTTATCAGCCATGTCTCTTTCTGTAGTGGCTGTATTTCAGTGATGCACCTGACAAGAGCCATATTATTTACTGTGCTGTGTTATTTAAAAGCTGAGGTGGCGTCTTCCTGTCTATTTGACACAGATTTGTTGCAGTTAGACTTTCCGGTGGTCTCTCACATTGACAGACGGAGTCAAGAATTTCCACCAATATCTATTACCTGTCATTTAAATTTTAATTTCCTAATGATAATGAGGCATATAGCCTATTTAAAAGAATGTAATTTGATCTCAATCACATTTATCAAACATAACTTACAGATTATTCAAAATATGAACAGAGACACAGACCTGCATCATTAGCTGCCGCTGGCTGAATAAAAAAATTATCAGTAATACTTCACCTTCCATCACATCAATGGCACTTTTTTTTACCTCGTTTATCAACCACAAGACAATTATCGGGCTTTCTAAAGAAACTCTGGACACTTAGCTGTCGTGTCATTTTGCGATAGCTAAGCTATTCGGTGATATAGCCTAGCAACGCCATGGATAAACCCAGCTAGACAATGAGGTCATGCATGTATGTTCAAGACAGCTAGACAGAGGCTCACAAATATGCACCATCGCCACTATCTGGACAGAGGGGTCGACTACAGGTGGTCTACACGTGGTTATTGACAGTGTTGCATGTGATTTACTGAACGTTAGTGTAGCTCGCTCTTAGTCTTTGTCTGTCAAAACAACCGATGGCCACAAAAAAATCAGTCAAAGTCTATTAACGTGAGCCCTGATTTGTTGCCGTCGCTCAAGACAGTTTATTTGAAGATGAAATGAAAAATATTCTCTTTGTGTTTTCCAACAGCCAGTGAACAATGCGGATTTTATCATTCCAGTGGAAATTGATGGAACAGTTCACCAGGTAGGCACTTGATACGATTAATTTGCTACTCTGCCTTTTTGCTGTTGCTTCAGTTGCATCACCACAATGTCCAAGCATAAAGCAGCCGCCATAGAGCTTTCTACACGGGTGTAAGCCCCAAAGATTTGTGTCACAAGATTGTGCAAACAGGAATGATTTAGAGCACCATTTTATGTGCACTGTCATTGTACTGTCGTATGTACCGCACATCAGTGACCAAAGTTAAAAACCGCCTGCCTTGAACATTAGGGGGCTTTATGAATTCTTATTAACTCACAAAGAGAAATCCTAACATGGTGACTCCAGTCGGCACCGAAAACACTGTGCTAGCGCCCTGACAGTGCAGCAGCTCATTCTGTTGATGGCTCCCAGCAGCAGGTGGCTATTTCCATGGCCTGACGAAATGAGGAAACCCTGACAGGCTTCTCAGAAGTCACCGGTCATCAATCTCACTCTGTGGCGCATATTAAGCCCTGCTCACTGGTGCTGGGGAATGGTTGTGACTATTCCCTGCAGGCATTAAACGGTAACTACAAGCTGTTGTGCCGGGCCTCCCAGAAGACAGACGAGCTTTGTTGTCCAAAGGGCCTCGGTCTGTTTCAAGTAATCCAGGATAGGCTTGTTAAAGTGGGGAAAGCCTATTCGGGATGACTTGGTTCAGAAACAAGGCCGCCAGCATCTTAGTGGAAGGAGAAGAAGATGGTATATTCCAGCTTTGTCTTTTCTTTTTCACTGTTTGATGTCATTATAGAAACATAGATTTATCAGCATAGAGAGAAAATAATGTTAATGGGCACCACCACAGTATATACTGTTCATCATGATAAGGACGGACCTGTCACGTTACGTTGGAGACTATATACGTTATAATATTAAAAAGCCTACATTCGCACTCATAGATAAGTTGCTGTTATGTTGTGGGCTGGGTTCACCAGACTCGAACTCTGGTGCTAAAAATAATACTGATCTATAATTACAATAATATTTTATGTATTATTTTTGTCATTTTTAATATTTCATTTATAAAATGTTTTATTACCATTTAGGTTGTTTTTTTAACTGTTTCCCTGCACATCTTACTTTGGTGTTTGGCACATACAAAAACACATTAAGAAGAAATAAAAAGAAAGACAAAATACTGCTACAGACAAGAACAGGAGGTGGGGCGCTAAGGGAGAACAGAAACCTCCTGAGGAGCAGAAGAATTGCAATCAAAATATGAAAGAGCTGCTGTAAAAAATACTACAACAACAAATAAGTACGATATATAATAATTATAGACCAATTATTATAATATGTAATATTTATTCTTAATGAAAGGTTTGCACCTTTTTGAACATTTTTATTTATGTAGCATGTAGGGATATATGCATTCATTAATTAATTCAGAGAGGTACATATTTCTGTAAACATAAGCTGCTTTCATCTTAAGTCTTTAACTTTTTTTTGCATGTTTGCAGTTTGCAGGCCCACTTACTTCCCTGGTCCGCTTTGGATGACAGATGCAAACTAGTTGTGGTACTGATCTGTGATAAGACGGTCTGATGGCAGCGCGTCCTCTGTAGTGGTTTTCTGTCTTTTTACTTGCAGGTTGAATGACCAATAATCAGACAACAATTTCACCACATGGCTTTTATTTATAATTTCTTGGACCGTTTGACTTTTTGCCTTTTATTAAAGCAAACTGTGTTCCATTCTCTATGTGCCAATGTAGTTTTGTCCTCAGTCTTCTGGACCCACAGGTCAGAAGTAGGATTACCTTTTACTGTATCTGTAAGGCAAGACAAAGTATGTGAACCTTTTGGAATTTCATGGTTTTCTGCATCAACATGATCTTCATCCAAGTCAAGAGTGTTGACAAATAGAACGTGTCTAAAATAATAACACAAAATAAATCCTGATCCCTCACGTCTTTATTGAACACACTCGTTCAGCATTCAAAATGGCAGTGAACCCTTATAATCAATAACTGGTGGACTGGGCTCTGACCTGGCTGCTCCAAAAGACGGGTTTTGTTTTTCTGAAGCCGTGCTGTTGTGGACTTGCTCCTGTGTTTTTGGTTGTTGTCCTGTTGCGTCTGAAATGCGTGGAAATCCACCTTCCCCTCAATGATTGCAAGCTGGCCCCAATCATGACGTTTCCTCCACCGTACTTTACGGTTGGGACGATGTTTTCCAGACGATATGCCGTGCCCTTTCTACACCAGATGAAGTGCTGTGCTGTTTGTCCACATAGCTCAGTCTGTGCAGTGTCAATGTGCTCTTTCTCAAATGTCAGCCGTGCAGCAATGTTTCTTTTAGCAGTGGCTTCCTGCGTGGCGTCCTGCCGTAGATAGTCTCCTTGTTCACTGTTGTTAGCCCGTTCCAATGATGCCTTTAAATCTTTGGCTGTCATTCGGGGTTGTTTCTTCACCTCATTGATGAGTCTTCGTTGTGCTCTTGGTGTCATTTGGACTGGGCGCCCACGTCTTGGTGGAGTAGCAACAGTCTGTAGACTGGTGAAAAGTCTTTGAAATAACTTTGTAACCTTTGCCAGCTTTCTGTAAATCAACAAATCTTGATCTTAAGCTTCTTGTGCAGAACAAACTCCAAAAGCTTGAGGGGTTTTTATCAGTAGCTGTAGTCCACACCTCCAAACTCTTAACGTGACTCCAGGTGTGTTAAAACCTGACTGCAGTTAGTTTCACATACTTTTTCTGAAAGCACCGTGAGGTTTTTTGGTTGTTCTCAATAAAGACATGAGGGATCAGAATATACTTTGTTTTATTATTTTAGACACATTATATTTGATGAAGCTCAGATCACATTTTCTGACAAATTTATGCAGAAAACCATGAATTTCCAAAAGGTTCACATACTTTTTCTTGCCACTGTATATTTCCCCCTACATGGTTTGTTTTCCTGATCTAATCCCTAATAAGTGAAGCATGTGTTACTGTGGATTTCACACCCCTGTGCCTTTTGTGTCTCCACCCAGGTGTATGTGTTAAAGAGACCCCACGTTGACGAATTCCTCAAGAGGATGGGAGAATTATTCGAGTGTGTTTTGTTCACTGCAAGCTTATCCAAGGTCAGACTGCCGTTCTCGTTCTGTGCAACTTGTGTCTAAAATTTGAGTCATGGTAGCAGGCAGGCTGACATTTTGCAAACGGGCACAAACAGGCTTGATGTGGAAATTGACACCTTGTTTCAAAACCGTATGCTCAGAATCACTGAAAGCCTGGTGTCATTTTTATGTTTGATTTACATGTAACCTTCCACATACACCTTCACACATCATGATTCCTGTCAGACAACTGCACAGACATGCTGACCTCTAACATTTACTTACCTTAGCCTTGAGTTAGCTTTGCAAAGCATTTGGTCGGCTATACTTCTGTGGCTCGCTCACATTTGATTCATTATATATTCGTTGCCTTGGTTGTCTACAGTGTCAAAGGTATAGTTTGTGTACATCGTCTGAAATCAAATGCTGATGCTTTATGTTTTGAAAATATCCAGGTTTAAATGTTGCAGGTATCACTTCTCCTTGGCTGACACATATATTCATACTCAAACTGTGCATTGAATTTGAACGCAGGCTGGTTGCACTATGTGTAGGCAATAATGTGTAAGTTTCAAAGCCTACACTAAAAAACAGCTTGTAGCTTTAGTAATTGTTTTGTTTTTACATTTGATGCTGATTTGTTTTTTTAAATGTATTATTATGTTTTAATCAATTTTTTAAAAATTTGTTGTCTATTAATATATACAACACACGTTACTGTTTCATTTATTTAAATTTTTTTTTTATATTTTAAATTTTTAATACACACACGTTACTGTTTTATTTATTATATATATATATATATATA
>JAPMOB010212115.1:0-26920 GCA_029875015.1 Lepomis gibbosus | reverse complement strand
ACTTCCCTGTAAAGCGCTTTGAGTGTCTATGATAAAGCGCTATATAAATGTAATGCATTATTATTATTATTATTATTAATAATTCTGTACTGAAATTTACTTGAAAAGCTTCTTTTCAATTTCCAGATTTACACAATAGAGGGAAATACAATCGTTTGATTACAAAAACAATGAAATTGTGGTCTAAAATTCATTTTAAAAATGTTTTCCCCTGAAATTTTAAAACTCATGCATGCTTATGTTGGTAATGCAAGCTAAATTCTTGGAATGGCATGAAATCTTCACCCAATTGAAAAAAAACAATAAACAAACCACAGCATCCCTTTACTTACCATCACAGGAAAGTAACAACCGTTAATAGACTGTGGGGCTTTTCAAGTAGTTCCAAAAACCAAAATGAAAAAAAGAGACTTAAATAAACATGCTTACAAGGGTCTTCAAAACCAAAGACTGTGATGAATATCAAAGCTTTTGACTGATTCTAAGGCCCGTACTAAAAATGACCACTTCCTCCCCCAATTAACTTGGAATATTATCAGTTTTACTGTGTGCTCTGTTAAGGATCCTGACTCGCAGACAGCTGTAAGATGAGCACTGCAATCTACTAATTGGACAATGTATCTGGGAACATAATATTCAGGCCCGCTCTCTCGCTGTGTGGTTTTTTATTTGTACAGCGACTGGTAACCGTGGAAATCTATATAAATAATCCTAGTTTCCAGAGTTGGCCTCACTGTACCTGTATGTATGATATACTGAATCTCCATGGTTTACACACATTACATCCAGCAGCGAGACAGAGAGCTAAAGAAGATGGCTGCCATGAGGGCTCACAACATTGGTTTCTACAAGCCAAGCCACTGGCACGTGTGATGCCAGGTCATTTGCTTTTGCTGGTGTGGTTCCAGTCTGTTAGATGTCCATTTCAAACTGAGAATCATCACCTAGAAAACAAAACAAAACAAAAAGACAGCAAGGTGTTGAGAGGTGTCAGGAACAAGCTGGGTAGTTTAATAATCATGGTGGCAATTAAATTGAATAATTACATAACAGAGGGTGTGTTTGTCACATGTTTGAGGGGGATTAGTCACTATACAAATAAAAACACGTTCTATTACGTAAGCTGGTTACTCAGTCCATATTGTAACTCTTACCGGTTGTGGGCTTGCCATCGTGGTTGTTGATGTGGTTGTTGGCTTCATTCTTCCGGTTCTCACTCATGACATTTAGGCTAGTCACTCCAGGGATGATGGGCAGGTGAGCTGGGGGAGTCTGGGCAATGGGAGAATTGCGCCTGTCCAGGAGGAACTTACGGTCATAGATGATCCGGGTTCCTGCAACAGGAAACACATATCAAGTTACAATCAGGACACTCTTTTATTTATCATTCCCACATAAATCAGATTCACTGACCTTTATCACAGCCGACATTTTGACATGTCATGGCAGAAAAAAAACCCAGGTGGAACTAATAACAGCAATGATGGCTCTGTTATAGGAATTACTGCAACACAATGCAATGATTAATTTTATCAGTAACACACGTGTTGGACAGGTGCGTTACTGATTAAAAAGGCTGTTCTGATCTAGTTTCATTGGGTTATGAGTGCCCCCCTGCAATGGCTTAACGCCCCCGAGTTTGGAAACCGCTGCTTTACCCTAATAGTCTCAAACAAAATGTGTATGAATTGTGTGTGTGTGTATTTTAAAACAAAATGATTGGAGCCATTAACTGATCAACAGAAAATCCACCATAGGTAAATATTTTGATCATCAATTAATCATAGGGCTGGACAATAAAACAATAACAATAATTATCGTGATTTAATTTGTTTCAATAACAATATAACAAATGTTCAATAAATATTCAATAAATGTTTATTTTGTTGAGGAAAAATGGCTGAAAAAAATCTTTTACTTAAGTTTTCTTGTGCATATTTGTTGACAAAGATTTTTATCATAACTGTTAGAATGTTCTACCTCAGATTTCTGAAGTGATCCACTGTTTGGCATCAAGTGCTTGCTGACCATAAAGAAGAGTTTAAACCACAATTAACCATCAGGTTTCTTCAATTTTCATTCAGAAGCAAAAATCAGCTGGTAAACTCGAAAGAAATAACGATTTGATACTTATTGTGATAATTATCGATATTGAAAGATGTGAAACTTTTTAGCGTGATAATATTTTTGCCCATTTAGTCAAGTCTTAATTAACTGTAATTCACAAATTCTTTGGCTACTGCTTTTCTAGTGTGAAGATTTGCTGCTTTTCTCTGTTTATATCATTGTAACTGTTGGTTGGTAAAAACTGCAAGACTTCAGGAGACATTTTTCACTATTTTCTGGCATTGTATAAGCAAAACAATAACTCGATAATGGAAATAACAAATACTATCATTCCGATGCAGTTTCTACACATATAGAAGGCAGGTCAACGACACAGTGGTGTGAGATAACACGTCACAGTCTTGCAGTGATATGTGTACAGTCTCCTTGCTAGACTTCCTGTACTTTATTATTTGGAAAGACCTCTATGCACTAAAATAAGCATAGCCAGATTACCTAATGTAGTCTGGCTATGCTCAGAATATATAGCGGATGTAGTGCGTTTCCTTTAAACTACTGGTTATCTCATTCCTATGTGCCATGGGTGCCAAACAAAACATGTTCACTTTATTAAATAGCCTATAACAGTAGCCTATAACGATGTATTCATTAGAAAATCTGCGCTGCAAGCATAGAGGCTGTAAACCAGCCGTTCGGGGCGGCAGCCCAAGAGCACAGGGGCGGGGCTAAGATTTGTTTTTGTTTTGATCAGGATGAAAAGGCAGCGTAGGCCACGGTGACATGAACAGGTAGAGGTCTGCTGAGAGCACAAACACCACCAATTATCCTCCATTTTCTTAAAGAATACGATAAAGTAGACGGGCTACCCCCCTTACCCCCGGGAGTGGTAGAGAATAAAGTGCCTCCAGGGGTGGTGCAATAGTCATGAGGTAGCTGCGTTGTGTCGTTGATCAACACCGTCCTGGTCGGGATGGCCCTGCTCTCGCTAAGCTGACGACTGGTCGACATTTTCAGCGCCGATTCGGTGACAAATCCAGCAGCTACAGAAAATTGGGGTGTTTATTTCCCGACGGACGGTGGAAACCCGGGCCGTTCCCCACTCTCTTATATCTTCCCGAAAGCTTTCTTGTCTTTCCTTTCGTCCTCCCAGCCGTCAGCACCGTCCCCTCCCTCAGCAAGGCAGGAAGCACGACGGGCTGCGGGCGGATATGAAGTCAGCCGTGCGGAGTATCAGCACATAGTGCCAGCCCAGAGCCCGTTAAAGGGCTCTGTGCCAGCCTACATTTGAGACTTTCACAAATATAGGCTACTAGGCTACCTGTAGTTTATTTTCGTATTTTCATGTCTTCACGCTGGTACATTCAGCTTTGGTGGGCTGGCTTTACCCGAACCTGGAGCAAACACAAATCCATATCACAACTGCGCAAAATTGTAACTAATCGAAGGGAAATCAAAGGAACATTTAAATAAATTAAATATTCACAAAGGCTATATTTTTACTGTCTGAGGTTTCTAAATAATGATAACGGTAGCTCGCAAATCTTGAAGTCTGGTCGGATGCTGCATTCGGATGCTTCTCGTAATTTCTTCTACCGATAAAAAGAGACAAAATCCAGAAGGACTACGGCTGATCAAGTTGACAACAGATTTGCAATAGGCTATGGATAGGCCTACAATTCATAAAATTTATAATTTTAATACAAGTTAAGGACCCCGATTGTTTTAGCCACACATGTCTGAACCTTTCCTTGTTTTTATATATAGGCTATAAATAAAGACTTAAGATAAGTAATGTTCACAAATCTTGTGAGTTTGAGGACAGAATAGTTACATGTCTCCATTCTGTTTGCCAGTGCCACATGAGCTGAGGCATTGTTCAGGCCGCACATGGCTCCATCTTTTTTATTTTACTAAATACAAAAAATAGCATGCTTTGTTGTCATCAATATAGGCCTATAGTATATTGTCAGCTTATTAAAAGAGTCTGTTCTGCATGGGCCATTTTGTCTTCATGCAGACAAAACACTAACCCTGCATTTCTACATTGTCATAAGAATATTGATGGACTTTTGAAACGGAAGTAATAAACTGAAGATGTGGTCACTCATGTATTAATAACAAATTCAGTAGTCTGTCCAGGATTATGATTTTAAAATGGTTCGGTTGCCATTGTTTTTCTCATAATTTTGCTGACCCTGCAAGGATTCTACATATATAAAATCTAGGTGACACAGTCCAATAAATATATAAGTAAAATAAATAATAATACAGAAAACCTTAAGAGCTAACTACCCTAATCCTACAACCCAGTGGTCCCAAGAAATTCATTACACCAGTCTCTAGCTCTATCATTGTTAGTTAAATAGGTGAAATACAATAAATGGAGGTGAAATAAAATTGATTGACAGCTAAGAAATTGGAAGATAGTCACCCCTTGGAGGCCCCGGTGTAGCCACAAATTACAGGTCCCTAGCACACTGAAGGCAAGTATGACTTGAAAGCAGTTTTTTCAAATTGTAAACCTTTATTAATCAAAAAATAGGTATTAAGACAATGTGAAGCACACAAAGACAGATTGGCTGAGATATCAGTGAGCCCATAAAAAACACACTAGCTGACATGTATAAATAAATCTAATGACCAGCAGACACATTAACCCAGTGCTGGTGGAGCTAACATGTAGCCTACTAGGTTCATCACACATGCAAGATGAGCCAGACCATCAGAACAGAACGAAACAAAACAAAACAAAACAAGGAAAAGAAAACACAAAGACAGTGACTGGCAGTTATAGGTAGTTATCGTTTTTTGTAAAGCCTCTTTTTTACTTACTTTTTTCAGTTAACAACAATGTTTTTTCACATCTAGTTTTCGTTATTTCCTTGTCTTCGTTAACGATAATAACTTTGGTCACTGCTTGATGTTCCCTCAATTAATAAATATTGCACAGATTGGTGGTAGTGCATTTCAATAGCCTAATCTGTGGTCGCCTAAATATATTCAGCAAATTGTATCAATTAACTGCTATACTATTAAAAAAGCAACAATGGTTACTGAACACTTTGAGTACCAGATGAGATCATGTGTCATATTATTACAACACTGATGTTGCTGTTCACCCACAGGCTTTGTCTTCGGTTCTCTTTGCATACACAATGCAAACTTTCACTCATACATTTGCAAGCCGTCATTTTTGTGATGTCATGTGATATTTCCGGTAGTCGTTGAAGGCATCAATCTGAAAGTGCGCATGCGCTGCGCCCTCTGATACGTAGACGACCCACTACACTACTCACCACAGACTAGTCCTTCCGCCGCCATCCTACATCTGCAGAACCAGTCGGCAACACAAACCTGCACGGGAACATGAGCTTCACAGTAGAAGAGAGGGGGAACCCGAACTCCCTGAGCTACCGCTTGTTCCTCAGTAAGTAGAAACCGAGCAGCGTTACAGTTTAGTCATTATTTATCCAAAATCTATCCACAACCCCACACAGGCCAGCCGCAACTTCCCACGTGTCACTCCTTATTTATTGTTGATAGTTTGTTTCTTTATATCTGTTACAGTGTTGACATTTGTTATTGCACTGGAAATTACAAGCACGTCACCACTCGTTCGGGTAGTCGTAATGGCTCGGATCGAGGTAGTTAAACGTGCGTTATGCTGTTGTGCCGGTTTTACAGGGCAACATCGGTCTCACGCAACAGGATTTGGTTTCTGTTATGCCTCACTGTTGACCTTACACAATTATTCTTTCCTGAACTTTGTAGGAAGTTGTTTCGGGAAATCTCGCAAGGTGCACGTCATCCAGCGTTAAATCATAAACTTGGACAAAGCTCTCTCTGATTATTATACCTTAATAAACCCATTGATCGGACATGACTGTTAATCTGTTGGACAAACTGCACAGACTGATTATAGATACTCCTCATTTAATATTTTCATAATTCCCTGTTTCCTTGTCAGGCTCGGTTCTTGTCTCAGATTTCATGTCACTAATCTTCATCATCATAATTTGATTGATAGCTTTTATTGTCCCACATGGCAATTTGATTTGCAAACAGTAGTTTGCAATAGAAGGGTTGACAGATGTTGACATAAGACAGATTAAAAAGCAACTTGTATCTGTCTGCGTTATTCATACATTGTTTAATCTGACTGTTACAGAAAATGCTGAAGGGAAGTACATCTCACCATTCCATGACATACCAATATACGCTGATGAGGGTCAGGTAAGGTCACCCATATCCTGGTAAATATGTGTGTACCATTCAAATCAATCCACTGGTGAATGTGTAGTTAACTATGTATATCAATTACATCTGTTTAAAGCTATGCTTTCCAGAACAGCAAGGGCATAGTCTATTTGTGAAGGCAATGGCCTTTAGTCTTTATTTTCTCGGTGCAGTGTCAATATCTCCAGTGACTGCAGTGTTATCTATTATCTTATCTCTTCTGAAACAACTTTCTGTTTGCGGAACCCAAGCAATAGTGAAAGCCAGAATGTAGTGCATTATGTGTTTTCAAATTGTACCATCATGTTGATTATTGTTTGAGAATATATTTAAAGATAATTCTGACAGATTCTTGTCTCTTTTAGAATATCTTTCACATGGTTGTGGAAGTACCGAGATGGACAAATGCAAAGATGGAGGTATGAGGCTCAAATAATTTTCCGCTGTCAACGCTTGGATTAGAGTTTAGCAACTTTGGTTTCAGCTTGACCACATTTTATTTGTCAGTTCATCCAACAGGTTTCATAAACCCATGGCTCATATAATGTCTCCTGACTCATATTTAGAGTTACATTTTTCATTATTTAAATGTATATAATGACAAGAATTTGTATATTGTAAATAATGTAAATATTTTATATGAAATTTTGAATAGAATTATATTATGTTTTTTAGCACAAATTATGTCTTTTAAAAGTAACAGCAATACAATTTATTTTCAGATCGCTACAAAAGACCTCTTGAACCCAATAAAGCAAGATGTGAAGAAGGGCAAGTTGCGATATGTTGCCAATGTTTTCCCACATAAGGGCTACATATGGAACTATGGAGCCATTCCCCAGGTTAGTTCTTCGTTTGAAAGATTTCTGAACTCTTCTGGTGTGAGACCAATCCTTGGAAATATACAACAGCAAATGTTGATGTGATTTTACCTAATTCAGCCTGCGTGCTTTTGTTTTGTGACATTCCAGACGTGGGAAGATCCTGCACACAAAGATGGAGACACTGACTGCTGTGGTGACAACGACCCCATCGATGTCTGTGAAATCGGCAGTAAGGTACAACACTGATGTTCCTTGATGTTCACCTTTAACAGTGTCATTGCGTGATTATCGGTTTAATTGTTTGCTGTACTTTCATTTAATGGAAAAATGACAACACTGCTGAGTACTGCAGAGAGTGAACTGCAAACTGAAATGCCCTCTGTAGGTGTGTTCCCGTGGGGAGGTGATCAAAGTGAAGGTGCTTGGGATCCTAGCCATGATCGATGAGGGTGAGACTGATTGGAAAGTGATTGCAATCAACGTAGAGGACCCTGAAGCCAACACATTGAACAGTAAGATGTTTTTCATCTTTCTGAGCTTGTGAGCAGTAGGGTTGAGTATTAATTTTATGGATTCTGATGCTACTTATAGAATCTCGATTCCAATATTTTTTGGAAAGAAAACACAACAACAAATATTTCAAGAACAAAATTAGCTTACCTTTTATTCTTGGCACATTTAGATTATATCAGTCGTCTGATACAGGAAGGTTTCTGTTATTGTTTTTATATGTTGTAACCATACACTGTATATGTGGATGAAGTCATCGTGACATTGGTTTGTGGACTGCCATTTTGAAGTTTGACCAATAGGGCGCCGCCATGTTGATTACTTGCAACCAGCGGCACTGGACGAGACCATATTTGGATGGGGCGGTGGAGCTAACAGCCGTTCGTGGAGCTAGTTAGCTTGCTTAGCTAGGTGCATTTGTAATTCACATTAATGTTATCATTTTAACCGGGATGATAATTTTGTCTAGCAAACAGCAGGCTTAAAACAAAATGTACATACCGGAGAAAGTGAACACTTAAAATGCTTTTATAACGGTGCTGGTTAAATTTACCCAGTGCTGTGGTTACGAGTCATTCTAGCCTGATTGACAGGTCGCCATGGTAGCGAGTAGTCAATCACAAATAATCCCGCCCTGAAGCATACTCTGCTTTATGATCTATTTTCCTCTAAATGGGACCATAATTTAGGGTCATTTTACCATTATTTCTAATACAACCGGACCTCTTTTTTGCAACCAGAAGAGTCGCCCCGTGCTGGCTGTTCAATAGAATGCAGGTTTGAGGGACTTTCACATTGGCCTCAGGTTTCTGACCAGAAGCTTCCCCTTTGGTTGTAACAGGCTGTTATCCAGAGACTGGACAGACAATCTCTGAGGGAGGGTTGTATTTGGGACTAAGGATCTTGGTCATCTCCCCGCAGAGACATTTTACACTCACATTATTATGCTACACATACCACAGGGTAGGCCTTATCATAGTTTACTGTGGACTATAATATTAGTTATTCTGTCAGCTGTTTCTGATGTGCTATGACTCAGGAGAAGGTCACAGAGGGCTAAAGTCCATAGATACTGCTGTGAATAAGCAGATATCAATGATGCATTTTACGTACCTAAATGGTTTGCTTTGTTGGCATACTGCGTAACAAATGATGTGATGTTAGGTCCGCTTACAAGGTCCAGGCAGGAGCGCGACTTAAATATGCAGAATGTTAGGAACCAATAAGCAGTATTTAAATGTCATCATTGCATCATTCACACCGAACTTTTGTTTTCCCTATGTTCAGACATCAGTGATGTGCAGCGCCTGAAACCTGGGTATCTGGAGGCCACAGTCGACTGGTTCAGGAGGTACAAAGTGCCAGATGGGAAACCAGAGAACCGGTTTGCTTTCAACGAGGAGTTCAAAGACAAGGTCTTCACCTACTATTGCTAATACATCATTTTTAATGTGACATATGGTGTGAGATTCATTTGAAGCACTTTTTAATTTTGTATTGTTAACTGTATTGTTCTGCCAAACTAGGTAAGCTTTCAAGGAAATGCAGTTTATACCCTTGTCAGACTTGACTTTTTTTGCGTGGATGTCATAGTTAATTGTAAAAAAACCTACTCTCAGCTAAGCACTTACTGTTTTTTGTCTTTCAGGACTTTGCCATTAAAATAATCAAGAGCACTCACAACTTCTGGAAAGCTCTCATTTCCCAAAAGACTAATGCTGGTGAACTGAACTGGTAAACACTCTTTTTACTGCTTTGACTACAGCTGAAATACAATCGCTTTTAGAACAAGTGCATACATTTATGGCTTTTTAACTATAAATGATTGTCTCATCACGCAATACAGCAAAAACACGTGTGTCTCGGACGGTGACAGCCCTTTCTGCTGCTCAGCAGATGAGGCCAAAGCTGCTGTTGGTGAAGTAAGATTTAGTTCATTCCTTTTTGTAACATGAGGACATCTTAAATTTCAACACCAGGCCTTATTCCTTCATGATCATTATTTCATAACTGAGGTTTCACTCTATTTTTAGACATGTCCTTGTGGAAAAGAAGAACCTATCCCCTCATCAGGTAGCGTTTCAAAAAATGTTCCTGTAAATAATGTTCAGGTTATTGTTTTTCTGCTGAGCTTGATTGATGTGATGTTAGATTGAATGTGTTGTTTTTTCATTCTTAGTAGATAAATGGTTCTACTACGAGAGGAAGTAAAACACGAGCTGAATTGGAGCAGAGTGAAAGGCTCATCCCTCATTGATACTTGAAGAAGGTCTTACATTAGGAACCAATGGATGACAGGATGGGACGTGGATGGTTGGGTCTGGGTCTGAGTTTGCTGTTTTCCTGTAGATGGAAAGATAGGGGTTAGATACTATAGAGAAAGTACTCATGTCTTGACCAATGAATTTTCATTTATTTAACCACAATCTCTTGGGTATGTGCTATCATGAACAACGTATGGGTGCTTTACCTTGTAGATACTTGTGCCATGTATGAGACTCTGAACTGCTTTAATAAAGCTTCTTGGGTAAATTGATCATCAGCGTGTGATTCTAATTTATTTTCCTCCCACAAGCGCTGGAAAATTAGATAACTGCACAACACTTGTCTGGAATTTATTCTAAGTTAAGAGCAGAGCACTTTCTGAGTTGCTGCCTTGACTCAAGTTTATTAATGAGTAGCATTAGTGTGAAAGTTGCTTCATCTTTGCAAGCACTGTTGTGTGGAATGAACTTCTCGATTTTGTTATAATGCTCCCACCTAGTGTTCAATACCCCACATAACATTTTTTAGCAATTGAATGTGGATACATTTTGTACTTTCTATGTTTGTTTCACATGAAGATGATGTGCTTGAGGTTATTCTTTGGCTTAAATGTTCGTCATACATTTATATTATCAGGCTTGTGGGCTTCATTTATTTCCTTTGTCATAATAATAATAATAATAATAGTGGTAAACAATAAAAAATGTGAAAGTCTACATATACGCAAAAATGATGAGGATAAAGAAAAAAATATTAATTGAAATTTTAAATTTAATTCTGTAGGTAATCTTGTGTTTAAGAGTAGAATAGCAAAAGTTAAGTTTAATAGGGAAATAGTACACATGGGTAAATCGAAATGGAATCTACCAAACAGGTCCTTACATTCAAAATACATTATGACATTTAGCAGGGCTTTACGCTGTGCTTATATTAGATACTGTAGAGAAAAATAATTATTTTCTTGAGCGATTCATTTTCACTCGTGACTGGAAATTATTTTATGTGTTAATATTGAGGAAGGTTACACATACAATCTCCCCAAACAACAACTGCCCTATTATAGTATAGGTTGTTTTTTTGATAATCAAAAAAGTTAGTGGTATTTCTGCACCCCTGTCGCTTTTATTAGCAATCGTAGTGACGTATTTCCGGTTAACTGTCAAACTTGTGTGCCGCACGTCAGTCGCGGGACAGGACAGGCTTGGACGATAAACCGACGGACAGGCAGTTCATATATTTGTCAAGGTAATACCCCAAATTATATATTAAGTTTACTTTGTTCCAGTTTCCACATGCCCATTTAATTCCTGTTCTGTTTAATTGTTTTTTGAACTGCTTTCCTGACATGATAGAGTTACTGGTGTCATTCTGGACCTCTTTGCGCGCTCATGTTGTTTACTAAATGTATCGTTGTTTACTCTATGACAGCTGATGCCCTTACACTAGGTACATGTGAGCCGAACTGTGGCAGCAATCGTGAAATAACTGGAACAATCGTTTGTGAGGAGCTCAGTCATGAGTTTAGTGGCTTTTCGTGTTTTATAGTGTTATTCGTGTGTTAATAGCGTTTTGAGATTTCCATGAAAACCTTCTGCCACCATGATATTTTTGAGGGTTAACTCGAAACACATGGCCTGTTGTGTTCTAGTATTTAATCCATAAAGTTAGGAATCAAATGCCATACTTTAACGTGAGTTTGGCATTCACCAGTGACCAGCAGAAATATTGTATGTAATCAACAATTGGGTAATTTCGAGAAGCCTTAGTCATTGAAGGCCTCACTAATCATTGCAACCAGCACATCAAGTCCCACAGAGAGTAACAGGTGTGTGTTTGTGTGTGTGTGTGTGTGTGTGTGTGAGTGAGTGAGTGAGTGAGAGAGGGAAGCAGGGGGTGCCTGCCGAGATCAAGTGTCCTTGCCACAACGTGTCGTATAAATAGTCAGAGGAAGATCAGTGTGACTTAGTGAGGCAACTCTCAGAAAAACTAGCATTTAACAATCATCTGAAGCCAGTTTGTTGCTTAGTTTGTCCTCATTTCCTTTCATACTCTAAAGCTTGTGTGATTACACAGAGCTTACACATACCAGCAGAGTAATCCAGGGTCTGAAATAATGATTAGCAATGAGCTTCGGTGATTCTAGATTCTGTAATGCAACCATGCCCTTCAATGGTACATTCAGTCTTATTTGTCTTTATTTGCCAATATATGCTGTGCTGTTACGTGTTTCATTTACTCATGTCTGCCTATGATGGGAGAGGGGGCTTGACAGCAATTTGAACATGAGCGATATTCACTGAGAGATACCTATCTGAGTACTTTGTTGTGCTCTCATTATATTTTCTGTATTACAGGCAGTCAGGAGAAATGTCTTTTATATTTGACTGGATCTACAGGAGCTTCAGCAGTGTCTTACAACTTTTAGGTAAAGTATTGTACATAAATATCAACAATAGTGCCCAACCTTAACCACCACAATGTTTCTATAATCGAACGTAAGTTCTCAAACCGTCATAGTGGCATTGTGCTATTTTACTATCAATTCTCAACCCATATTTTAGAGCGAAAATGCCTAAAATGACAAACACAAACTAAAATGGCTGTAGCTCACGAACCACACCCACTGTATGCATTAATAAGGTATTGCCAAAAAAGGAAACTTCCCAGTTCCCATGCCAAAGTGTATCATTATTTATCATTCCATTATATCAGAGCTGCAGTTCCTTGAAATGATAAAAAAGTTTTTTCAGTCTAAATTGCTGTCCGTTTCACCAATTCCAGTCCAAATACTCAGAGCTGTGCAGATTTTCAGTGTCATTTTTGGTATTATCTTTAACAAATACACAGATTTATTATAACTTGAATGGTATTCCTGAAAATGGCAAAACTCCCCTTCCTCCTGCTCATCATCGTCCTCTTCAAGACCTGAGATAGAAAACATAGTACAAGACATTTATAGTGAGCTTGTATTAAATTCAAATCCATCTGTTTGCTTTTTATGATCAGGGTTGTACAAGAAGACAGGAAAGCTAGTGTTCCTTGGACTTGACAATTCTGGAAAAACAACACTCCTGCACATGCTGAGAGATGACAGGCTGGGACAGCATGTGCCAACGCTACATCCAAGTACATTCGGCAATTTGACATGTCGTCAGTTCAGCAATCCGCCTTGTGTTTCTTGCTTTATCACTTATCTAAAATCAATGCTTCCCCTCTGTCTTCAGCATCTGAGGAGTTGACCATAGCTGGAATGACCTTTACAACATTTGACCTCGGGGGTCACGTGCAAGGTGGGAATAAGGAAAATGCTGCTTGGTGGCCTTGGCAGCTACGACTTGTGTGTTTCATGAATATTAAAATTGTGTTGCTCTCACAGCACGAAGGATCTGGAAGAACTACCTCCCAGCCATAAATGGTATAGTCTACCTGGTGGATTGCGCTGATCATGAGCGACTAGCAGAGGCTAAAATTGAGCTGGATGTAAGTTAATTATATGGATTTCACTTGTATGTAGACACACAACACAGTTGGTTATAGCTTTCATTGATAACAATAGTCTCTTTTCCTGTCTGCAGGCCCTGTTAACAGATGAAACCATCTCAAATGTCCCGGTTCTCATTCTGGGTAATAAGATAGACCGTCCAGAGGCCATCAGTGAGGACGGCCTCAGAGGAATGTTTGGACTTCATGGACTAACAACTGGAAAGGTAATGAACACATGTGGAATTAAGTGTATTTATAAGTTAAAGATTATCATTTTTAAATTATTTGTACACTGTTAGACCAGACCTACCTACCTTTCAATACAGAAGGAAATTGTTATTGCATCCACTAATACTCTGAGATAGTCAAAAACTTTGGGTTGCTTGACTTTTTAATACAAATCAGACTTCCCAAGGGCAACTGCATAACTGTGCTTAGAACAGCACGGCTCTTAAATACAGTGGCAGTAGGGGGCAATATGCTGTTGAGTAGCATTTTGCACATCACATGTCTCATGCTAATTTTTCATAGTTAGTGTAAATCTTGTTAATTACCTGCTGTTTCTTGGCCAAAAACAAGAAAACAGGAGGGACAAAAAAAGAGAGTGAAAGGAAGCAGGATGCAATAGTAAGCTATTTGGAAGGTCAGATTACAGCTCTATGTATATCACACTAAGCCCACCCTCCGTTGTTCAACATGCAGAAAAGTTACAGATTTAACATACTGATTGTGCATGTTCAATGTCTATAGTAAAGGATGTTGAAATGTCTGGGGTTGTGAATTCAAATGTGCATTTGGGTGTGCGTTTTTGTTTCTTTTCAGGGCAAAGTGTCGCTGAAGGAGCTGAATTTGAGGCCAATGGAGGTTTTCATGTGTAGCGTGCTGAAGAGACAAGGATATGGAGAAGGTTTCCGCTGGCTCTCGCAGTATATTGACTGATTCGCGTTCTCTAAGTAACCCAGATTTACCATGCTGCCTGTGCACACAAACAGATGTTCCACACAAAACTACCTGCCTTAGAGAGATATTGGAGGTAATATACCACATTTAGGACTTTGTTTGCGCCAGTAGGAAATGTGTTTTGACTAGTGTTTTGTATTAAAATACCCTGTGTTTTTCATGTGTTCATGTGTTCACATTTATGTTACATCAATCAATACCACAGCAAGTCAAAGATTAAGTTATGAATCATCAGTCTGTATTATTCAGATTGAGTGTGGATAATAATCTTCATGGTGTAGTTTCTGCCTAACTTGAAGCCTGTAGAGAATTCTGTCTACCATATAGAACATGTCATCGCTGTGAACCAGTTTCTGACACGGGTTTTATTTTTAGCTGCTGGTGTAGACTTACAGTGAAGGTCAATTTAGTTAACATTTTGTGCTTGGAGTTACTTTTCCTTGATTGAGGAAAAACCTTTGTTGGCATAGATAAAACATATCTTTATTTTGAGATTTGGTGTCATATTTGTTAATGAGAAAAGTGTTAATACAGTAGCTTGCTACATCTAAGGATACTGACAGTTCTGCAGATTGCATGTTTGTTTTCTTTTGTTTTTATCATTGAAGGGTTTACCACTACAGGCCAATCATATGAATGTGACCACAAGTGCATTAGCTGACATTTTGCTGTGAGTAGCTTTATTTAATATGACAGGACATTGTTCAATAATTGCAGCATTATGTAAACTGCATAAGCACAGCCAGGTGATGAAATAAACTTGCCTAGAGTGAGGATGCCAAACTACATGTTTTTTTCTTGATGGTTCATTGCTCTGAAATTACTTGAGTACTTTGTGATTAGTGGCTGCTCACAACATGCAGTGATACTATGAGAGTGCTTGGGTGGTGCTTAAAAATGGGGCATGTAAAAGATAGGCATGGAATTACCTCCCAGTGCAATATTATACATTATTTTGTATATAACCTCTTATTTATATTTTGCAATAAAATGTGGCTTGCCTTATGTTACACAGAGAGCTCTGAAGTAATGTATCTGTGACAAAAGGTAGGTCATATTGTTATTAAACACGTGTGAAATTTGAGCATAATAAATATGTTTGACAATCCTTTAAATCTTTCTTGTCTGACTCATTATTTCACTTTAAATGGACAAATGTTTGATACAAACAATTATAAATATTATTAAACCATACTATTATACTGTTATTACTACAATGTATTTTAATTATTATCAATAGATAAGGCTATATTTTAGATTAGCCCAAGTTTTAGGATGATGATGTGTTATTCCAAATGTAATAAAATGCTTAAAATGTAGGCTAATAAGCTTCTAAGAAATACTTTCTTAAACATTTAACCCAATTAAAAATATTTTTCAAACAAACCTTTATGTTTCATTTATTTTGCATTATAATGTAACATTCATAAGCTGTAGTATAATCATTACAAAAAAATTGGTTGCTAACAAGCAAACACAAAAAAGCACCCCAATATGAAGTCTGTAAAGCCGCACAGCAAAAGCCCGCCTCCTTGTATCGTATTGGCCCGTATGTATTCGTGTTTGCATCCTGACCAATCACATAAATCGGTACATATCGTTTTTTTTCTCGTGGTCCAATGAGGCTAACCAGGAAGCAAGGAAACAGAATTAACGTTACTAAACGCGACTGTGAAGAATATTAGGGATATAACATTAGTTTCGTCAGACTGCTATACCTGCACAGAATGGAGGGTTATTTTATTGTATCCCCAGTTGCCTGTAACTGATTTTAATGTGCTGCTTTTCAACGGGTTCCCAGTGTCTTCAAGTTGCTAAACTCCTTTATGGACATATGGGCAAAGTTCATCTGCATTGCTAACGACATGGAGGTAAAGGAGGTCGAGGGGTGTTGCTGTGTAGTCAAAGTGTCAGAGGCTTTTTCAGCAAAGAAACCCCTGAGCTGCAGCGGAGTTATCGTCCATCCTCAGACTGGAACAGTTATATGCACCGGCGTCCCGTTTTCCCGTTTTATTACCGACAAAAAGCCCCTCTCCACAGACCACGGGTACCTGTCACCCCGCAGCTTCGGTGAAATACTGAACATTCGCGTCAGCTTTTCTACTGAGCGAGATTTGGACACCAACCAGTCTTCACGGGGAGATGCATTCTCACCCACCAGAAGTAAAACAACACTGCAACGGGAAGTTGCAGCCGACTTGCTGATGCTGGTGAACTGCCTGGAGTTCAAACAGGCTTTCCAGGCAGTTTTCCAGGAGGATGACCAGTGGCGTTTCCATGATGATGAAGAGGATGAGGACCTGATCAGAGACACCCACTTCCTTGGCTGGTTCGCGGTACTCAGGGCAGAATGTGTGCCAGTAAAGGGCAGTCCAAATTTAGGGACTATACCCTGGCAGAGCAGCTCATCCCTCCAAAAAGGCTGCCCTGTTGTTGCATGTGGCTCACCTTTCGGCTCCCTCTGCTTAGATCTCTTCATCAGCACCCTCAGCAGAGGTATCATCAGTAACCTCGCCGGGGAGGACAACGCTGTCATCCTCACAGATGCCCGGTGCTTGCCTGGCACAGAAGGGGGAGGTTTGTTTGTGGTGAAAGGCGCAGACAATGTGCGGCTCACTGGACTGATCGTGTCTCCATTTGGTTGGAAGGCGAACGAGTGGATAGGCCTCACTCTAGTCTGCTCCGTCCACTTGATCTTCAGGAACATCATCCGCTGCCTGAGCATTCAAGATCCACTCCGGGATGTTTGGCTACATCCGGGAGAGACAGGACTCCACATGTCCACTGCAGCCCACAATTCAAACACTGTCAAATACCCCACTGTGTGCCTTGTAGATAGTGGACAGTTCTGGGGCTCAGGGGTTGTTGTCACCTCTCAGCTGGTTGTGACCTGCCGGCACGTTGTCAACGGGAAGTCGACAGTCACCCTGAAGTTCCATCACAGGGACAGGTGACAGGACATTGATTGTCTTGTGTGGGCTCTCAAGTACTCTCTTGAGATTTAATGAAAAAATTCACCCAAAAACACATTAAAACATATTCAACAGACTCTTGGCAATTGTTTTAATGTTCACAGCAGGAAAAGCATAGGTGGAACTAAAAACATAAACAATGGCTTTGTTTGTGTCAGTGTCCCTGTAAACTTGAAAACTGGGCCCTCTAACACCTGAATGGAATACAGCTGTCATTATTGTTATTAGTTACACCTGTGTTTTTCCCACTACGACATGTCAATTGCCATTTACTGCTTTTCAAAAATCTACAGACGCTGTGATTTGTATTAGATAGTTTGCAGGTGTATTAAGGTGGCCAGTAGTGCTCAATGAAACATTTGATCACAAGGCTGGTGGGTTGTCATGAGAAACATGTTTCCACTACTAACCAAAGGTCACTGAGGAAAGCGTATTTGTGTGAGATGACAGCTCCAGATCTCGGTAAAACCTGTTGAAACTGGTTGTCCAGGTTATTGGATGACTTGTTTTACTTTGTTTTTGGGTTAGCTGTTGCTATACCTTCTTACAGCCCTACACACCCTTAATTTAACTGAATTTGCCACATCCCCTTCAATCTCCTGTAAGTTTTCTTGCACCTGTTAGGAGCAAGGACTGGTCACATCAGATAGTGTCATCCCGAAATGAATGGTTTAATTAGCTGGAATAATTTTAAAATGTCTACATGGGTTCAGGGCCTTTAAGCGGGCTGCAATATTTCTGATCAGTGTGTGCTGACGTGGCACAAAATATGTAATGTTTGCTGTTTCTTTTGGCGATGCCCTTTTCACAGAGTCCATGATATTGTGGGTGATGTGCTGTTTTCCACTAAAGCATCTTCACCCTATGATCTGGCTTTGGTGCAGCTGAGTGACTCCACCACGGAGGCTGTGGTCCCCCGAATGGCTCGGAGTTTCAATCCAGGTTTGATTTCAGTCTTGTTTAATGTTAACAGTGGGATTGTTTTTTTTTAATAACATCTTGCGCCTGCCAGAGGAGATCTGTGTTTCTGTACACTAATGAAACTGTTATAAAATCGCTGGGTTTCTCTGCCTACAGGTGATTCTGTAGTTGTGGTGGGATATGGGGGGTTGGGTCCACGCTGTGGTCCGTCCCTGACCTGTGGTGTCCTCTCTAAAGCCATTTGCTTGAATGACCAGCCTGTCATGCTTCAGACCACTTGTGCAGTACAAGCAGGGGCCAGTGGGGGTGCTGTGGTGCAGAAACACTCGGGAGAGCTGCTGGGTAAGAAGCCCTGCAACTACAAAACCATGTACTCTTTTTGATCAGTGGGGGGCACATGATGACCACAGAAAACTTAACTCTAACAAGCCACCATGTTTAGAGAAAAGGCTGCTGTACACATCAGGTTGCTCTTTCTGCACTGTTGTATTTGCAATTTTAAGACCGCATAACAATGATTTGCTGTTTTGCAGGTATTGTGTCCAGCAACACGAGGGACTTGGCTGCCAAAGTGACTTACCCGCACCTCAACTTTTGCATCCCAGTGACTATTTTCCGGAGATTGCTGCAGCAGTTTCACCAGACAAAGGATGTTGATGTGTTCAGGGTGTTGGACACCACAGAAGAAGAAGTCAGAAGGGTGTGGAGGCTACAAAGTGCTCAAAGCAAACTGTAAGGACCCCTGCACCTTGAGATATGGTATAGATTTTATTTTAGATCGTTTTAATTTATAATCAAATTTAAATATTTGGGGGTTTTTCTTTTTACAAAACTGGTATTTTCAGATATTGTTTCATACCACAATACCTCAGACACACGCACAAAGTCACAGATATGCGGGAATGCAACCAAAACAAGAATCATTCATTCTTAATGTTGATACCCAGAGTGATGCAGTAAACAATGTGAAATATTTATAAAAGACCATGTTAACAGCTGAGGTGAAGTTACTTGAGTATCTGTCGATTGTTTTATTGTACTGTAATGTACAGTGAGGTAATTAATAAAATAGTTTATTCTGGTGACATATCAGTGTATGCAATGGTTTATTTCTGTACACAATCATCACACATTAGGACAACTAAATAACAAAGGAACATAAATAAAACTAGAAGGCTGAAGTTAGTATAAATTAGTCATATTTGCCCCTATGTATATATGCCATAAAGCATCAGATGAATTTATGGCAGATAAAAGTATGCAAGGTTTCATATTTAACATCTAAACCATCTCAACTTCATTATTTTACAGTTACATCATCAAAAAAAAGAGAGTATTTTTCCTGCAATTGTGCTAGGTTTTACACCTGGTTCTGTTATATATGGCTTGTTTTCACGAAGCAGGAGGAATATTCAGCATAATAGGCTGACAGGTTGCTGAAAATGATTGGTCCCTTTGGGTAGCCAGAAGACTTGCTGTTGGTATCAAGTATTCAGACATCTGTTGGCAGGCATACCCACTCACAGCTAACACATTTAAGGTTTCACCCACTGGGACATTACTGGTACTGATTTCCATTATCACTGAAACTTGACACTGAGAATTGACATTTCAGAGGCTTGGTTACTGTCAGTTTCTACAATGCTAAGACGAGCTTTCTTGGCCTGAGCTCCCCATAATGTTCATACAATGTAACAATCTGTAAGGTTTCTATTTCACTGTTCCCAGACTGAACAGCTCACTGTGAAGAGGCTGGAGCAATGTCCCGAGGACGCTGAGGAGAGAGTTTTCTATAGGCATTGTGCTGTTAGAAGTGCTGATATGCAGACCTGAGTCTGTATCTCATTTCTGCTGCTTTCCCATAGCTATAAGCAACACTCCACTGCAGAATGGGGTAAGGCAAGAGTAGAAGTGAGCTGACAATAAGATCTGCTCCTTAGGGGATAAGTCACTCAGAGAGGAAGTTTATGTATTTGAAATGGCAGTTTTAAGATGGGCCGCAAACATGTGCATCATAACATGTATTATAATGGTGTATAATTATTTTAAGACCTGTTAAATTGAGGAAACCACAGGTATAAAGAACAACATACATTTTAGTTCTATGGACAAAACTGTTCTACTTGTCGTTCGTGAATTATGAATTATAGAAATTGCTTGAGGCAATTGCTTGACATGTTTGCTCAGTGACAGTGGTGTGTTGGTGATGGAAAGTATGTGGTGGTATGTGGTAATTAGAGCCTGACCAATATTTCAGCTAATCTCAGCTCATCTGATATCTGATAATTCTGGTTATCTCAGACATATTTTGAGGTATACATGTAGGTCAATCTATGACAAGAAACAACACTGCAAATTACCAACAGTGCCTTCATAGTTTGTTCACCAGAGAGCATTGAAAAAACCTGGTTTATGACCAAATACCTGAACTAATGAATGACATTACCATCAACCTCAGCTGAGTTTATGTTTAGTAGTAATTAACAAATACTAGTATGCTAATAAGGCTAAACCAGTGGTTCTCAAAGTGGGGGGCAGGGCCACTACTGGGTGGTGGGTGGATAATGGGGGAAAAACATGGAGTGCAACTAACTTGAATGAACATGATTTATGCAGGGAAATAAAAAAAACAGGACATGGCTGATTTATTTGTGCTTACCTGAATAATTTAATTTCTTTCAGTAAAATTCAACATGGCTCCTTTGTTGCTCCCCCAATTAATGATTTATATAACTGTCCCATCAGACAACTAAACTGGTGGATGAGTGAAAATTTGGTGTCACAAGTGGGCCAGGACTGTGAATTTTGTACATAGAATGGCGACTGCTGTGGATGAGATGACAGAAAAGGTTTGAGAACCACCGGGCTAGGCCAAGATGGCTGACCTATTAAACATCAGCATTGTTAACATTGTCAACATAGGTAGGTAGGTGTACAGGTGTATCTGATTGTCACTGTGAGTATGTTTGCATTTAGCTCAAAGCTGTGCTTTAAAACAGCTTCATAGAGATGCTAGCATGACTGTAGACTCCTAGTCTTGTGTAAACTCAAATATAGATATCAATATTGATCTCAAAAACCCAGACTAGCTCTTGTGGGTATACTCTGCAGATTTTTGTTTCTCTTGTAATGATTTAGTGTACTGAGAATGGTCAACACTTACTGAAAAAAAGATGTATATCAGCTATATCTACCCATAAGCTGTACAACAAGGAATGAAGATAGAACAAAAGCACAGATGTAGGGTGACCAGCTGGGCCACAAAGACCAGTTTATTTTATTTAATTTTTTTATTAAACACAATAATTGTTCCACATTATAATACGATGTACACTTGTCTTTCAAGGCATTGATAACGGGATTAATAGGTGACAATTTGTCTTCTGAAACACACATTATATACAAGCTAAAGAGTGATGTGTGAGAAACTTTTTTTTTTTGTATAAGTCATGAATGAGACAGAGCACTACCGTCACATATGAGCCGAAGCGTATGACATAAAAACGGTAAAGTAAAATGGTGCTTTTCAATACTCTAATGTGGCTTACTCTGTTTATGGCCTAATTTCTGCCTAAAACCAAAACTGGTTATCTAAATGTTGTTAATCTGCAGGAAAAAAGATGAAAGAGGCCAATTTGGACAATTGAAATGCACCCAGTCTTTTCCGTTTTTTATGTAAGCACATGACAAGCACCTGCAACTGCTTAAAGTCTCCATTATGCATCAGCTAAAACTGCTCAAAGATGGTTCAAAGGACGTACAACAGAAGACAACAAAGATTCACAAGTATGGGGGACAAAATTCTTAACTCCAGACCCATAATTTCTTGATAGTGAGTTCCCCCATCCCCTGCATATGTTAACAACATCCTGTAACATTAAATACTCCCATAACATATGCATCTTCCCTCTCCCAACCCGTGCAACCCTCTCCCTCGCCTTTTGATAAACCAGTGTTGTTCTGAGTGTGAGAGCTTCACCACGTCCATCTCTTTGCGGGATGTGTGTGTGTGTGTCTGTGTGTGCGTGTTTGGGTCCATCAAGATGCTCCTGTATTGAAATTGGATTACAACGCTGGCCCTTTACCAGATATAACCCCCATCATCCACCTCTCCCTCTTCCTCTTCAGCCTCCTCTGCAGTCTCCTCAGCTTCTTTCTCTTCCTCGTCTTCCCATCCAACGCCACTGCCAAAATCACCTGAATATGCCATTTCATCATCTATAGAGAGACGGAGAGAAGACATGCGGGGCAAGAGGGAACGCAGGGAGATTGAGTTATCCGCTGTGGCCACTGTGTGTTGTATATTGTAGTGAAATCTGTTCAGCATGTCTTCCTCTCCAATTTGATGGAGTCCTTTCTATACCAATGAGAAATGGTGAAATCAATTTAAAAACATTGACTGCATTGGCAAAAAAGGGGCATGCGTTTGACTTTGTCTGCATTTTAATAGTTATTTCTAAACCTTGCCAGGGGACCCATTCTTATCAGGCATAGGTTCAGTCCAACCAGCCCTCATTTATCTTGAAAGACTTTTCTCACAGCGACAAGCACAGCTTTAGAATGCAAATGACTCCGGACACATGAATGTGGCACTGGTCCCTGCAGTGAGTTATGTTGCAGTGGGCCTCAGTCCTTTAACATAAAGGAACGTTTGTGCAGAATGCATGTGGGGGGTGCTGTGGAGAAGTGGGCAATGCCGCAGCAGACATTTTGAGCCCCCCCTGCTCTACCTTCAGCTTTTAAGTTGAAATTCTATTCATAAAAATTTAAAGCCGAAACCTACGGGACGCACCGCAATCTGGCTTGCCACGAATCCTAGATCCTGCTACTTCTCCTCCGTTTTGGTCAGCACACCAGCACTCTCCCTTGTCACACTGCTGCTTCCTGTAGTAGCCATCCTCATCGCAGCTAGGGATGAATCGACCTGGCGCAGGAAACACAAATAAATCAGGTATAGAAAAGCGACCTTACCTTACATACCGTGTAACCTCTCCAAACCCCCATGAATCACGCTTCATCACACATGGCACCGAGCCCAAGTGAGAATGTAATGCATGCATCATATGTGGCAGCCAATTCTATATTCCATGAATACAAATATGCTCAAGGAGCAAGACTGGGGTGAATAGGTATTAAGTTAGCGTATTGCAGCATATCGGGGTGGTGTAGGGGTGTGTGTTGGGGGTGGCTAGCTAATCATCAGGGGATAAGAGAAGACACACGATTGGAAAGTTTTACATTTCTGAACTGTTACATGAATATTAAATACAGCCTGCATTTACACATAAGAGTACAAGTCAGGTAAAGGACACAACATACTGTAGTGGCATCTATCAATGAGGTAAAAATTAACATTGTAGGCTGTTTTTCTTAAAGAGAGTAAATTGCCATACTCTTCAGAGAAGGAATGATTTGTCATGACAAAATATTTAAGAGGCTACTTTTACAATGATGTAAATAAATAAAATAAAAAAATTGCAATGCAAATGAGACGGGGAAAAAACAGAACTATCTGTCCAGTCTTTCAAGGGAACATCTGAGCGTCAGGCTGGCAGGCTGCCCCTTGCTCGCCGCTCTGTGTCCTTGGAGAGTCCTGACTCAGAGCCGAGTCAGACAGCCAAAATCTGCAGTGCGTACACACACATGTCCAAATACACACACATACACATTCACCCGCTCACACGTACATGTTAGACACACTGATGATGGCTGCTTCCCTATGCCGTCTGTCAGGATCAAGTTCTAATCCACAAGACTGATCATGGACTAATCCCCGCCTCCTGCTTGTCATCTGCTCGAAGAAACCCCTCGTCCAGGAAAGACAGATCCAATTGTTTTGATACCTACCAAGTTTTCTCTTGCCGCCGTCTAGTACTTGGATCCTCTCAAGTTCAGCGAGGCAAGGTGGCTCTTAAAAGAACAGAAAGAAAATCAGTTTTACCAGAGAAAATAAATGAACAAGGCACACTGGGCACGATTAGACATAGAATAGATTGCAATCAACAGTAAAAAGTTGATTCTCTTGTGATTGTAATCAATGTTTTCTAAAAACCTCCTGCAAATTTTAAAATAATTCCCCATGTATTTCCTTCCCAAAACGAAGAACTGTATGAGCCTTAGACCTAGTTTCTGCTTGGCTGGCTAGCTGACAGGTGCACTCTCTGAGAGCTGTGGTAGAACCAGGCTGTCAACAAGCAGCGGGAATGTTTTTAGCTCCTTGCGGTGACTGTTTCACCCCATAGGGGAACAGGAGGATGAGTAGGAAGACAAATAGTGACGGACCAGCACATGCCACAAGAAGTGGCTACACCTGAGGGCAGCTGAGCGCCTTTTAGTTTGAATGCATGCGCCAGGGGGGAATATGTCAGCACACAGGCACATGAATGTGTGTATGCCGGTGGACAGACACACAAAGCTCATTTCCTCTCCAGAATACTCACTCTCTCTCCAGAAGCAGAGGCACCACTCGGCAGTGGAGACCTTGCCGTCCCTGTAGGAGTCACAGGAGTTGAAGAAGGGCCGGATGCAGACCTCGTACTTGTCCAGGTTGATGGCAGCCAGCTCAGCCTGGTCCAGGTAGAGGTCACTATTGGTGTCCAGCTTGGAAAACATCCAGCCTATGGAATCCTTACAGCTGGCCACCAGGCTCCTGTCCAGCACTGCAAACACAAAGACAGACAAACAAACATTCATTTTTATCAGGGGACAGCTGCACAAATGGAAAATGAAACCATGCCAGTGTGCTCAGAAATATCTCCTTTTCCAATGCAAATGCACTATTATTTTCTTAATTTATGTAACTGTATTCAACAAAAAATGGTTTGGTATGAAAATGGCATTAAAACTTATCATCCTATTACAAGAATATCCCACTGCAGACATGACTCAGACTGAGGCTCATTATAAACTCAGATCCTGAGGCTCACTTTCTGTTTCTTTGATGTGCAGTGTGCTCCTCTATGTGATGCAATGTTATCTTGGTCCATCCAACCAAGAGTGTTAAGAGTTTCCAGCCCTATAATTGTTTTCAAACAGGTCTGATATCCAGAAATTGATCGCAAAAGCTATCCGATGAGGGCTGCAGAAAACATGAAAGTGGAAGCAGCACCAGAAGAACCATAAAGCTAAAATTTTATTTTCCCTGTTGGACTCCAGTTACAGTCACTACATGGCACAATTACTGCTGCACATGGCTGCTGTGTCTTCAGCCAGTAAATAGCCAGTTTATTTAGGTCTGAGGCACCAATGAGTTTTTTGTGACATTACACAACCAGAGTGTGTATAAAATTGCCAAGAACTGTTGTCAACTTATGTCAGTAGTATCTCCTGGACAACAACATCCATTGCCTATATTTAGATGCAATAAAGGACTTAACAACTTGTTTAGACATTTTTATAGCATACTTTAACACAAATATTATAACTCCCTCTTCATGCAGTCTGGATTCATTAAATAGTAACCTGATGTGGTGCTGGCTGCAGTGGTTCTGGCACCTGGCTTGCTTTTGTTGTTCTGCTTGGCATTGGTCTGCAGTAGCTGGAACCAGTCCCTCAGACGCTCCCCGAGATCAGACAGATCCTGACCAGTACAGCTCTCTGTGGAGGCCACAGGGAGAGGAAGAATAATATATTTGTTGAACCTATTCATGTTATTATGATGATTGTGTGTGTGTGTGTGAGAGAGAGACAGAGATACAGAATAAAATAGAGATGGGGAGCCTTGCATTGCAGTGGTTACCAGTGGATTCACATTAAATATATATTTATTTTTTTGTCATAGTTGTTATGCGTGCTGGTGTGTGTGTGTTTGACCTTACCGTGTTTACTCTCCATGGAGGTGGGGGCAGCAGTTGGACAAGGACACAGACCTGAACACTTCAGGGTAAGATCCTTCCCAATAAGACACGCCTGCTGCTCCAGCTTGCACTGCAACGAAAACATGCATACATGCATTAACATACACACACACGACATCGACAAGGGGACACAAAGGTGAAGTAAAATGAGTTATTGCCGCAACACAGATCAAATATTCATGAGGTGAACAACTGTTCGCCTTAATTCAAGTATGAGACTTGCTCCTAAATGCGCTTTCCTAGCTCTGCTTGCACACAAGGTTGGGAATAGTGATCCCAAAGACAAAGCATAAATCAGTAAACACATGGGATTCTGTCACCACAAGCCACCAATTAGTCCTTCTAAGGCCATATATCACGGCTCTTTTTCTCAGTGTTTCCCCTGAGAGTCTCTTCACACTGGTCAGCTCTGAAGGTGTAAGGTCCATCCATCCATCCATCCATCCATCCATCCATCCATCCATCCATCCATCCATATTCATCCACTTATCCAGGGTCGGGTCGCGGGGGCAGCAGCTCCAGCAGGGGTCCCCAAACTTCTCTTTCCCAAGCCACATTAACCAGCTGTGTCTGGGGGATACCGAGGCGTTGCCTTATGGCTCAGCTCTCTTTACGTTACAACGTTGTGGTAAAGCGAGTACAATACCGCCCCTGCTGCTCCGATTCTCCGGCCAATCTCCTACTCCAGTCTCCCCTCACTTGTGAACAAGACCCCAAGGTACTTGAACTCCTTCACGTGGGGTAAAGACTCATTCCCTACCTGGAGTTGGCACTCCACCGGTTTCCTGCTAAGAACCATGGCCACAGATTTAGAGGTGCTAATCCT